>CM076572.1:871750818-871804959 GCA_034641835.2 Pinus albicaulis
GGTACAACAGAATTTATAGGTGGCTAACAAGACACTCGACTACTCATAGAGGAGGGATCAAAGATGACATGGCATGAGATCAAAGATGATCTCACGAAGGAATTTCAGGCTGACTTAGAGGAATAACATGTGTATCTCAACATCATGCAGTCAGGGCTTTACAGGGTTTCATACAGGTATCTAGCCTTCCCATGCATGAATGTGATCATTTGAGTTGTCTCAATCACTATTTTGTAAACCATGACATTGAGAAACACCAGGGGGCAGAAGCTTTCTACATTCATGGCAGCAAATTTGAAGCAGATGTATCATCTTCTTGGGCTAGTGAATAACATTGACTCATTGTTCTATGCCACTCACAGCTACACAAACAAAAGAGATATCATCAATAAATGAGTGAAGGAGCCATTGGATTTTAGACAAACATCCACCCATATGTACAAGAAAAAAGCACTCAAAATGGCATATCAACTTTTTGTCTTACTAGCTTGCAAAATATATGGCTAACTAGACACAGAGACCTTTCATGAGGGGTGGGATATCTTGTTGAACCAGGTAGTGAACAAAGGGAAGTCGTTCAATTGGTTAGATCTATTGGCTCATCAACTAAAATTCCATGTGACAAAATCTCGCAATCCACCCAAGGGAGAGCAAGCACGCTCTACATGTCTGCATACTTACTTAATTCAATATGTGCGTAGAATAAGTTCCTTGGCATGAAATAGACATGGAAACTGAGAGACACTTTCATACATAACTATTGCAGGCTAATCTCATATTTCAGTCATCGCGAAGTCATGGAGAAACTTACTGATCACTTCATCATCCGCTTTACAGGCTCATCTTTCAGGAGGAGCCACCTTGCATGTCACTAGAAACTATGGAGGTGAGATCAAATATTTTTGATTGCTTCACCTTACCAGATGGCACATTGATCAAAGTATTCAGCGGGAAGAAGTTGTCACAACTTTTACTAAGATATGCCACCGACAAACTTGTCATGCAAGAGGTATCTTATCATATCTCCACAGGGTTGTTAGCAACACTGCATAGGACGAATAAGGCACCATGGAAAACTCTTCCTTTCCAGGTCAGATTATATGAGATTAAGAATATCAAGGTCACAGATGTCGAAGTTAAATTCATAGTTAGATTTGAGTTCGACACAAAGAGTTACAATCTATATGATCCGAGGGGAATTTACAAATTCCATTGTGCGAGAGTATACTTCAACTGGGTTAGCGTGATATATCAGTGGTGTGAGGAGGAACCATGGAAGAATTGTTATAACTCTTTCTGACCTCATGAGCCAATCAACACAACTGGGACTTCTCAAGTTTTTCCGCAGGAAACAGTAGTTCCAGAAGCAACAACAAAAACAGGAAGTGGTCTAGTGTGCGATAAAGGAAAGAGGAAGGTAAATAACAATACAAAAGAGGGAAAAAGTTGGAAAATGAAAGAAGATAGTCTCACTAAGAAAGTAACTTTTGAAATCAAAGAAAAAAGGGGATAGAGGCAATAGAGAGAAGAGCGGAGAAAGAGAGAGAAGAAATCCTTAGAAGAATCAGCGCAAAGAGCACAGAGAGAAGAACACGAGTTGAAGGAAGAACAAGAGCTTAGAAGAAGAGAACAAGAGGAGAGACATAAGCAAGAAGAGGAAGAAAGGCAAGGCACCATGACATAAGAAATGACACCTACACAGGTTTAAAAAAAAGTACATGATCAACCGATAGTAGAAGGAGTGAGCGAACATATGCAGGAACAAGAGTTTTCTCAAGAGCTTGAATAGTTCATTGAACTCAAGGACATATAAGTGGGACTAGAGCCAAGAAACGAATATGTGCACTTGATGCCCAACGCACCTCAAACCACCTTTCAGACTCCACCACCTTCAGCCGTAGTGCAAGCCTCGAGCGAGGAAGGGGAGGCAGTTCTCGTTGATGATGATCTGATCATGGATGTGTACAATATATAATTTCATTAGTTGCAGAAGAATATTTTACAAGCACGAGGAAATCACTTCTCGGATGATCATGCATCACCTGTGTTCATGAGAGAAAGGATGATCGTGGCATACACCAAAAGGAATCCAAATGCCATTGTCAATGCCAGCTGGGCCTTCACAGGAGAAGCTAGATATTAGACCCAGTGCTTGGTGGCCGAGAACAAGTAGTTGGTGCAGAACATACAGTAGCTTTGGCAAGATAATGAAAAAATTTGTGCAACAATACAGAATGCACCTTCCACATAGGTGTAGCGCGGGGAGATAAGAGTAGCGATACTTGTTGAAGTATCCACACTTGGAGACACTATGTAGGATATTTATGAGGAGTTGGTAACCATACATAAGGAAGTTGTCCACTTGAATGAATTTCTACGACAGAGTAGAGAGTTTTTCAGGATCCTTAATAATATAAAAACTTCCATCACCGTCGTACATGAGTGGACAATGCGATACAAGGCCACGCCACTTACACTAGTAAAGAAGATGAAGCCACAAGAAGAGTTAGAGAAATCTAGAGTTCATATGATAATCCAAAACAACAAGCAACTCGCCTCATTCATTGGAATAATTTAGGCCACATATGTATGAATATACAACCCTTTGGATTTCATGATGAGAACCCATCGAATTCCATCAATTGTTACACTCATCGAGACTAAATGCAAACAAAAAAATCTGGCAGGAGATTGATCAGTACCTGAAGAAGCTGGAGCATATGGCCACCCAGGAGGACACAGAGACAAACAAACATAATTTGCATACCTAAATTGGTGGCTCGATTAAGATCAAAACAATGTTTCACCTTATTGAAGAAGAAGTGAAGACCGGTTCCAAGAGATTGTACCCAAATGCATTGGAGGCAAGGGTCTGCTTCCAACCTGACATTGTCTCACAGTTTGGGGAGCCTATCAGAAAATACCAAGCTTGGCATGAGTATGTTATCGAGATACACCAAGTCCAAGATGCCCGACTTGATTTCACCCCAACTCCAACATCATAGTGTTTTGTCTTGTTAGGATGTCAATTTGTCTCTACCTTATTTTGTCTTATATGGGTACGAGTGGAAATTCTAATATTATTTCTAATTATTATATAAGTGAAATTCCATGTGTCCATGATGGAATGTGAAGATTCATATGTAATGTGAAAGTCATGAGGGGAGTCCAAGAGTCACAAAGGGGGCATGCCAAGAGTCACCCACCTTTGTTATAAATTCATCCTCATAACTCTAGTAAGGGGCTTTTGGGAGTCAAGCTTTTGGCTAGGATTAGGCTTAGAAAAGGCTTGGGAGTTTTGTTTCAGCCTTGCCTTCTCCGTAGCATAGATCGAATATACTTATTTGGGAGGAGCAGGTGTTGCTTACTTCACTATTAGGACAAGTGGTTCATCGTGTTCTATGTAAGAATGGAACTTTCACTTATAATAAAATCAGAGCTAACATTTCTTCATGCATATATTGTAAATATAGTTGGACTATTTTTTTTATGTTTGCGATGTATGTTGTTTAACTTATGCAAATGCTTATGAGCTATTTTTTTTGCATTTGTACGAATCTGGTTGAATGCGTGCTCATGTTTTAACCCATCACCTTTAGCTTGTGGACTATTCCGCTCGTTAGTTTCTATGATGTCTTTTCATATCTTGTGTTCCTTTCAAGATTTGTACTATTACAGGCTTCCATGGAGATCACTTCCTTCCCCCTTTGTTGTTAGAATCACTCATGCATCATATTGACTTTCCGCAGGGTCACACACTTGCTTTAACCAAATACACCATACACCACTCTATGTGTTTTGTGATCCAAGGCATATCATTAAACACCCCATTATTGGGAATTCACATTGGGGAAATCCCCTGAATGTTGGCAGGTCTAACACCATAAACAACATTAAAAGTGATCAAATTCATATGTGCATGGTTGATATCATATTACTTGATGCTACCTAATTAGTTGGTATCTCATAAAGGCTCACAGATTCCCTTCACCAACCTTTGATCAAAATTTTACCATCCTAATTTGTCCTCATTTGGATGGTTATCATATGAAACCATATTATCACCACCTTTAGCCATGCTATAATTATTTTCTCGTATACATAATCCATCATTAATCACATTCAATTATCTTAACATCATTATTTCATTACACCAATAGGCATGTTTATTTTGGAATAGGGCTTCCATAATTTAATTATCAATAATTATTAGGTGGATTGTAAGGAATTAACCTCCATGGAATATTATTAGTATTAGTCACATTGCAAAAGTTGAAATTTAACTTAAAAAAAGTTATACATTTTCTACTATTTTAATTAATTGATTAATTAAAAAAATGTCAAATGAACAAGTTCCATATGAAATGATTTATGTTTCTTTGAGCATATGGTAAAAATAAGCCATGGTATTGGTCCATGGTATTGTAATGAAGCCTATTTATAGGTTAAGAATATCCATGGTTAATAATCCTGTTACATGTTTTCCTAAATGTATATATGCTTAACACATTTATTAATTCTTTTTATAAATAATAATAGTAAATTAAAATAAATTTATAATTTAGTTAAAATTTTCAAAATACTTTAAATCTTGGCATTGTGAGTTGTATATTGAAGTAAGTCTTTTGATGTTTATTATGGACTGAAGCATATTTACATTTACCAACCACTTAATTTATATGGCTGCACTAGTATATATAACAATAGGCTACTCTTAGTCTATAAGCATGCCATATGTCCAATCATTTTAACATGCACTAATACATATCAATATGAACTAATAATTCATTCTCGACATGCCTACTCATGCATAGACATACTAGCTTCACTATATGTATTCTTCACCACTTTCTGTATGCTCTCAATCTACTCATATGTGCATAATTTCTCCCTTGAACACCTTCCAACCAAGTCAACTTGGCCATATTGAAATTTATAGCCAACATATTATATTGGTAGCTACCTCTTCTTACACAATCATGCCCAAACTTCATGTTTTATAAGTCCTTTAGCACATTGTAATGATGTACCTTATGTCATCCCAACTCCTCTTTGGAATGCACTCAACATCCTTAGAATGCATTCCACATTTCCTAGTTTCATTCCTTATCAACTATGCTCAATTAAAATTAGATTCATGCCCTATGCTCTATTCCCACATGTCATCATCACATAGTATTCCATGTCATTTAACACATGGTGATCATTTTCCCATGTGTCACCGCCATACTTATTCCACTTTCGCAAGTTAGACATATGGCCTACTAGGTCATCATTTCGATTTGGGTTTTTTGTTTAAGCCATTTTTTAAAAAAGGGCTAGACTACTAGATATTTGGATCGTTGGATATCTAAAACATCCACCATTCAGAGTTATAAATAAATTCCATTAATTAAAGAGCTAGATCTAGATATCTAGAATATGGTTATCTAGAAAAATACCAAACATGAATGAAAATAATCATTCAACCTCTGAACTCTTGGATTTATTCAACACATTTGCTACATATCCAGCGTATTAGATCCACATTATCATTGCATCGCAATGGGTCCATATCTAGGGTTATAGATATCCAAATATCTAGATATCCAAACCACCTAGCATCACATATAATCTAAAAGGGCCTTTCTCCAATATTCTAGATTACAGACTTCTAGTCTCCACATCACATTTAATGAGGAATGGAACCTCAACCATTACATTAAAAATATCATCCTTTGGTGGTACATCATCATGCTATGTCAGAATTTCATGTCATTTGATGATGACCATATTTTCGTGTCAATATGCCATGTAGGCATGCCATGCCACCGATGACATGTCAACAACCACATGAGTTATCACATCATGTGCCACATCTATTGCCTCACTATATGCCTCCTCTGGCATGTGGATCCATGATTTATCAAAGGGTATATTTTTAAGAATGTCCAAATTTCTAGATTTCCATATCAAAAGTTTGTCAAAGAATGGGTAAAATTCGATGAAATTGGAAACTACCGTATTCCAGATTTTCTGAATCCATCTAGATTCTATTAGGAAATAAGTAAATTTGTAACCACACATAGAAAGGGAAGAGTTAATATTTTTTTCTCTCTTCCTATTACTTAAGGCTACTCAAAATACCCTCATTCGACATTGATGTATGGATGATATTCTCATCCACGTTCAAGTTTATTTCCACTTGGTTACTCGAATCAATGACTATGGGATTTTTCTTCTTAACGTATTTCCTTTTGTTCTTTAGATTAAACTATCAATACAACTTCCAACACTTCTCCTTTGTATGACCATCAATGTTATAGTGGTTTTAGTGGTTGATGGGATCCTTACATTGATGTGTTGTGGATGTTGTCCTTTTGTCCTCCCCCCCTTTCCACTTCTTCTTCCCCTGTTTGGAAGCTTCTTGGGGCTCTTTCTACTTTGACCAACTTGATTTCCCTTTCTTCTAGCCTATATTTTCTGGGTACTATGCATGTACACAAGCCTCATCCACCGATATAGGCTTCAACAACATTGATTTCTTCCATAGATGGTTGTCACAAAACTCCTAGATACTTGAGGAGTACATCTAGGTTCTTTGGGGAGATAACTTGAAATATGGTCATCTTTCTAAATTCTATGGTGTATTGTTATGCATTCTACCCCTGATTTTGCTTAAAGTAATGCCATCAGATCCATTGGTCCTATACATACCCAGTAGTGTAAAATTGTGACTCTATGAGGGTTTTGAAATCCTCCCACGTAGTCACTATAGAATATGCCTATAACCTCAAAGTCTTCATGTGGATTTACCACAAGGTCAAGGCATGACCTTCTAGTTTCAGTCGAGAAAATGAAATATTTAGTTCTTCCTCTATTTGATGGAAACTAAAATAAACTTCTAATTGCTTCAACCAATGGTTAACTTCAAAGCATCAATATCACCTTCATATGACTTGATGTTGACCTTCGATTCCATTTTGAATAAGGACTATGAATGGTTCATGGCACTTGAACTAGGTAGATCCATTTTGGGTTCTTTCTTAGATTCCCTCTCTAGTTCTTCCAATTCTACCGATTTCCCCTTCGATCTGACCTTTGAATTAGAACCTCCATCTTCTCCGAATAGACCAAGATTATTGGTCAAGGTTTCCATGAGAATGCTCACATTACAGTTTATATTTTTGAATTTTGCTTTCAGCTACACAAACCTCTCCTCTATAGGATATTGAGGGTTGTTGAAAAATTTGTTATCTGTGGCTTGGGTTTTGTGACTTTGATATTAAAAAATATCGATCACCCTATAAATCCCCATAATATACCCAAATAAACTTGGCTCTGATAGAAATATGATCCATAAACTATTGTGAATATTCTCCTAGAAAATTCATCATAACAAATCTACTAAAATATATTAGAGAATACAAAATCTACACTATGAGGGTTTGATTCTCCTGAGATTTATGGATCTATTAATTACTGCTTATTGAATATACATGAAAATTATAATTATGCACAAAATAGAGAACATTGAAATAAAACTCTCAAAATACAAATTAACACAAGATAAAACCTAGGAAACACTTTCAGGAGAAAACTGAGTTGGAAGGTGAAGTTGCTCTGCTCCCGTTATTTGAATGGAAAAATGGATGCAAGTACAAAGAAGTGAGGCTTGTAGCTCATGGGCTACTACATGCACAAACCATATATTTTTCTCTCTCCCTATCATCTCTCAACTAATTTTCTCATCTATGGAACAAAATGCACTTGAATAGAATGGAACCCACTTTCCTCTTAGTGGGCAGGTTATAACACAACCTGATAGCCTACTAGTGGTTAAGTTTGTCTCTTTCAACTCTTAACTAGAGTTAAAATTTTGACTCTTCTAAAGTATTATTCATCATGGTTACATGGCTAGCCCCTTTTTTTAATGAATAATGGGGGTTGACATGACATCATCTTGAATTATGGTGGTTAAAATAGGAAGGTCAACATTTAAGAGGCATAACTTTTGGATACAAACTATGATTGAGGAAATTCTTGCATTGTTGGAAAGCTATCTATGTGTAGAATAGAAAAATAAAATTCGACACTCAAGTGGAGAATTTTTACCCCCAAAAAATGTTGTTTGATGCCTCAAAATGATTCTAGATGGTTTCAAACTGAAAATTTCCAAACTGGGCAATGTTGGTAAAAATGTTCTTGTGAGTTGATTCATCCACCTTTTCCACTCTAAAAGAATTGATATGGATGAAAAATAGTATAATAATACAATTCATATCAAAGCAACAAGAAACCCTTCCTTGAGATTAATCTTCACATCATGGGAGATCTAGGGGAAGGGTCATTCAAAAATTCCTAAAGTAGAGTATTCCTATCTATGAAGCCAATGGAACAACTTGTCCACCCTTCTTGGAGAATAACACTCTTGTCTAAGGGGATTACAATTAAGGTTTATCTTACCCTTTTTGAATTGTAGTATTCGTGTTGAGGATGAGCCTAGAAAAGTGGCAACTAACCCCTATTGAAACATAGTATTTGGGTAGAGGGTGAACCTGTGGAATGCAAGGGTGATCATCGAGTATTTTATTAAGGAATGAATGGCCAACCCTTTTGTAGAAATACTATTCTTAGCCAGGGAGAGTGTAGGAAATTGTTTTTCAAACCTTTGTCAAGCTTATTATTCTCGTCAAAGGGTATATAGGAGAAACGTTTGTTGACCCTTTCTCTAACATTATATTTTAGTTGATGGAGAGTGAGGGAGACAGTTAGTCAACCATTCTTTAAAGTTAATATTTTATTCAAATGGGAGATTTTGAAAGATTTATTCAATTATTTGATTTAGATATTGGGTATAGGTTAGTTGATCCTTCCTTAAGCTTAGTATTCTCATCAAGAGAGGACTCATGGAATGAACAATTGATTCTTACTTCAACATAATATATTTATCAAGGGGGAGCCCAAGGAAGGTTTGTTTGCCCTTACTTGAGTATAATATTCTCATTGTGGTGTATTCTTATGAAGGTTAGACTGAATTTTCCTCTAGCATAATATTTACATTATGGTGACACGTAGGGAAGTGTCTATTAATCCTTCACGAAGTATAGTATTCCCATCATGGGTTAACCTAGGGAAAGGTCAAATGCCTATTCCTAAATATTACTAATCACATGGAGGGAGGCTCTTGTGAAGCATCATTTTGTCCCTCCTCAAGATATATATTTGCATTAGGGGAATATAGGGGAGCATAGGCCAACCTTTCTTGAAGCATAATATTCTTGTTGAGTGGGATCCTCTAAAAGGGTCAAATGATCCATTCCTAAAGAACAATATTCATGCCAAGTGAAAACCTCAAGAAAGAGTCGACTGACCCTTCCTTGAAGAGTGCCCAAGGGCAGCATCAACCAAACCTTCATTAGGATTAGTTTTCACATCATGGAGGATCTAAATGAAGGGTAAACCAACCATTCTTGGAGCATAATCTTCACATCAAAATTTTGAAAGAATTTGATTAATGAAATTCCAGTGCAAATTGCAAAAGATAATTACTTAAGTAAACAAAAATAAATATACATCTATTATATATGTAAATTCATATGCATATGCTTAGATAAATATTTCAAATTGAAACATGTATATAATTTATATCTATGATCATTGAATACTGAATTAGAAAAAAAAAAAATCTAAAAAAAGTTACAATTGAAATAAATTTACAATGATATTAATCTCATGTAGGAATCTTATACCATGGTTATTACATGCATAAGTAGTCCACATATATATATATATATATATATATATATATATATATATATATATATATATATATATATATACATATATATATATATATATATATATATATATAATATAATAATGTTGAATATAATATATTTAAATAATGTTGAAATGTTTTCCTTATAGCCATGCTTATCTTACTTTCAATATTACTAGTAAATATAAAGTTAGAATTGATTTGGGTAATGTTGGCACATTTCACCTCACCACTTGAATTTCTCATTTAAGATATTCAATGTTATAGAATTAATAGTAAAGATGAGTAATATTCAAAGTTATAACATTAATAGTAGAGACAAGAGTAAAGATATATTTATTGCTTCTTAACTTCTCATGATCTTTCTCAGCATCAAATCATTCACAATAAAGAATAACTAGAAATTACACCACATGCTGCAAAGGAAACGTTGTAAGGTTGTGGTATAGAAAAGAATACTATATAAGAAAGAAGAAGTAGTAGGAACTTTCTCGACTCCAACTGATCCTCGAGAATAAGGATTGGAGAATTATGTTTACTGGACCTCAAATCAAAATATCCATATTGGGTAATTGATATGGAACAACTTCTTTGTTATTATAATGGATGAGACATTTTGGCCAAAGTATTCAAGACCTCTATATGATGAAATCTACATGTTTATTTATTTTTTATTCTGCATGAAGGATGCACTTGGTTTTTATGACCAAGTTGGGCAGACTTCACCCTTCCACGAAATTATTTTCTTCTATCACATTCACAATGTTGAATTCCTTTGATACTACTCCTAGAACTCTGACTCTGCTCTGATCTACAGCTAGAATTATTTAATGGAATAAAAACTTGTCTCTATGACATGTTGTACTTCATAAGAGACTACTAAGAAGCTTAAGTAAGGTAAATCAACCTTCACCTATCATTTGAACATAGAGCATAGAGTTATCTTAATCGTCAATTTTATGGATAAGAGACATTTGGGCTCTTTCTAACCCTTGGGGATGAATAATTAATCTCAGTTCACATAGTTTATATTAATAAATTATCTACAATCATATTTCCATAATTCCTCTTTGAACGACCAATATTCCACTTTTTGAAACTTTTCACCTCAGTCAGAATAACAAACATCATGAAGACCCAAAAGTAAGAAGAAAAAATCAGCTCATAATCAAGGAATATATTGACTTCTTTAAGGATCATAATTAAAGACTTTAATGTCTGTTATCACCATAATAATTCTTAGGTCGTGGGATTTTGGTTTATAGTTAAATAAAACCAGGGGTAACCAAGAACCTCTTTTAGAATTCAGGATCTAGCCTTCCTGAGTTCTGGAGAGGGATCTCTCCTCAAGATTTAGCTTGTTTTGTAATGGATTTTAGGCTAGCTATGAGTGGACAATTTGGTTTGATTTTTTGAATGTTGGTAGGAATAAAGAACTACAAGGGAAACCATAGAAATATCTACCTAACCATTGGGCAATGGAGCCAATTTTATAGCAAACAAGACTAGAAAACTAAGGTCAAAAGTACAAATATACTAAGGGCAAGATAGATGATCTTCAGAGGGTTTAAAAAGACTATTTTGATGAAGTGGTATGATCTGGACTAAGGGCAGTTAAGAATCCTTAAATCATATAAAAGGAAGAGGGAAATTGAGGTCAAACAAGACTAAAGAGCAATTAAGAATTCTAAAGTCTGGAAATCAACATAAAACATAAACATGAAAACTAGTAAAAACAGAGAGCTTTTTACACTGATTCTGTAATACCTTTCCTAGTTATTCATTTAAGATAGAAAATAACACAATATGTATGAATGAAACTTAAAGAAATAAACAATGAAAACTAGAAGACACAATACTCATCTAATCAGCACGAGGATCATTAGTTATGATGTCTATTTACTTAAGTTTCCAGCCTTCTGCTTCAACTTAACTCACATAAAATCCCAATTTTTTCAACAAAAAGGTCTATAGTAGTCTTGATAATTTTATTCCACCCAAAATTACTTCAAAGAGTGAAGTCTTTATACAAATTCTAAACTAGAATATCTTGAAAAAATATCAAGATTGGTTTACAAATATCTCTAACTGTTTTACATAAATAGAACTTAAGTAAAGGACACTCAAGACTAATGCATCTATTTGGCACCTTTTTTTATGGATAGGTGATTACTAAGAGGAGAATTATAATTTGATCCAACTCTTAGTTGATGATGAGGCATCCAAGTCACTAACTGCTTCCTTTCTTTGTGCATTCTGCTCCAACAATTCTGCAAACTTGGGGTCCAATTATATATTTTTATTTCTCAATCCGAAATAGATATGTAAAAAATGAAAGAGGTTATTATGGATAAATATGTTGGTAAAATAAACCTCTTTCAGGTTCCTAAAATTCCTCTCCATATGTGCACAATCGGCTCTGTAAAAAGATGTGTAAAACATAGTTTTACAGAGTCTGAAAAATAGGCTGTAAATATGTGCATGTATCTCTCATTCTGAAATGACTGTGAAAAATGTGAGATAGGTTTTTGTATATGGGTCTCTTAGGAACAACAACCTCCTTCAGTTTTGTATGATGGTTTTCTTATTGGACATAATATTCTCTGTAAAATGATGACTTAACAGGAATTTTCTGCAAAAAGTGCTCTCCAATATTGTTTAATATTTCCCAATCCATAATGGTTGTTAGAAAAATGAGAGAGGTTTTTATAGATGGACCTCTTAAGAACATAAACCTCCTTCAGTTTTGCAAAATTCATCTTATATTGGTCACAATATGTTCTGCAAAACAATGACTTAAACAGGAAATTTGTGCAAAAAATGTCCCTTCTTGTTGTGTTTTCATCTTTTCACCTTTTTGTTCTTTTAAATGTTTTACTTTCACTTTAGATAAAATTCATTGTTGGTGAAAGTATTTTCATCTCTTTTTACCATTTTACTACCTATGTATTTACTTTTACTGTTTACCTTTGACTGCTCTTGTAACTTTGTTTTAACTTTCACTCTGACTTTTACCTGATACACTTTAACCACTGATACTCTTTGACTGTTATGTTTTCAGTGTCATTGTGAATTCTGATTTCACTTTTACCATTCACTATGAAAACTCCATCATCTTGATCTCTCCTTAACTTGATTTTGTTCTTTCTTTGTATGCAAACTGTTTTTTGAATGAAGATATTGAATTAAAATTTGAGAATTTGGAGCAAAAAATTTTGTCAACTAGTATTGAAATTGTTGGCCCAAATCCATATTCTGATAATAACTTGCAAAAATCAAACAATTTTTTAATGAAATCGAGCTCTGCAGGGAGGTGATTAAAGGCTCTTTTGAAAGACTTGTGGAATGAGATCAGTCTGTGGAGGTTTAAATCTGTTTTTTAGGCATTTTGGGTAGCTACTACAAGATTAGACTGTTTGCAGGAGTTATTCACTTTAACAGAGATGAAACTGAGCAATTTAGGCTAAGGATGGCTTCTTTTGGGCTTTTTTTGCTCAATTAGGTTTTATGAATGGGTTTGATTGAAAACAGGGAATATCAAGGTAATTCAGAGGTTTTAGTTGTTCAGATCCTTGAATTTAATCTTTAAACTGTGAATATTGAGGAAATTGGCTTGAAAAAGGTTCACAAACAAAAATAGGGCTTTCTGGGAAAATTGGTCAGGGAGGCTCAATAATGGTGTCTGTGAGTAGTTTCTTAAGGTCGAAGGCGCAAATGATATGCAAATAATAAAAACTAAGGTTGAAACCTTAAGTTTTATCACCACACATAACATTTATTATAGGTCGAAATTAATGGTGGGAGCAGTTTTTCGTTTGAAAGCTAAAACCGGAAATGGTTTTCGCATTGCTTTCGAATGGTAACTAGTTTTTAGCTTTAGCAATGTGATCCAATATAATGAAGACACATAGCGGGCGGCGGTTTCACAAAAAAATTCATTTCGAAAAAAATTTGGGCAACTTCTTTCGATCACTTTAGAAATACGATATGGGATCTGCATCGTCGGATCTGACTCCGCGATGCGAACGGTCGGGATTTGATGCAAAGTTGCGGGGTAAGTGTAGTGGGGCCAGGTACTATTATTTGCGTCATTGATTCGGTGAGTGGAGATCGACGGCTTAGAACTAACCCGATAGGAAATGGTAGGGACGGGAAGGATTTATCGGGTTTATTTCGGATCGTCAGATTAAATGGATTTAAATATCGAACGGTTAGGGTTCAACACGATCGGGAATGATGGGAGTATGGGGATAGGATTATCGTGTAAATTTTAAACTGTTAGATCTAAGAGCCATAGAATATCGGATGGTTGAAAATTATTCTGATGGAACTGCGGATATGTGAAGGTTTTAAATATAAAAGGCTTTTTATATTGAAAAAAGTGGACGAGGAGGGGTTAAAAAGGTTTTAACCAAGGTAAAAACTGTGGTAAAGGAATATTTATCGGAAAAGTGGAAAAATTTAAGGTTTTAACCTTGGGGTTAAGGGTAATTAGGAAAGGGGATGTATTAAACAGGGGGAAGGGTTTAGCAAAATTTGGTTTAAATTAAACTTCGAGATTTTTTGTTTTTGTTTTAAACATATATGAAACATGTTTAATGCCTTTTTTTGTGTATTTTTATTATATAATTTCAGATTTGTCAAAGGTCTAAAACTATAGGGGAGAGGGGAAATATTTTTATGGGTAGTTTTGTGTTAAAGGGGTAACTTCGGGATGTTTTTTAACATGTGCTTAATAACTTTGACACAAAAGAATATATTAAATGGGTTTTTGGGATATTAAATAAAAGAGAATTATATTAATAGGACTAGGATAATTAATTCAAGCTCAATCCAAGTCTTGAGCCAATTGGTAGACGTGCTCCGAAGGGAAACTCTAGTGATAAGTGGGTTCCCCCCCAGCTGGAGTCATAAAGCTTAACTTTGACGGAGCCTCCAAAGGCAATCCTGGGGAGGCGAGATTTGGGGGAATTTTTCGCAATCACAAAGGGGACCCTATGCTCATTTACTATGGATCTATTGGGTGGGATACCAATAACTCGATGGAGCTCGAAGGACTATGGCAAGGTATGCAGCTAGCCCAGCTCCTTAATTTTTTCCCCATCGAGATAGAGGGCGACTCCCAAATCCTCATCAACATGATCAGTAAGATCCTCTCAGGCTCCCCTCCTTCTCGAGTAGCGGACAGTTGGAGACTCATGGCAAGATTGGTGCTCATAGCTGGCTGGTTGCAAGAGCATAGAGCTATCTACCTCAAGCACACTAGAAGATCTGGCAACAAAGTGGCAGATCTGCTGGCAAACAAAGGGGTAATGAATTCCCAGACCCTCTCTGTAGGGCCCCTCTCCAGTCTCAATGATAGCAAACTCCTTCAGGAATGCACTCAGCTGGTGCATTAGGATAGCATCACCCTTGATTCGGGTGGGAAATGACGTTATGAGGGTAATGATCCGGTAGGCGGGCGCGTGGCATGCCCACTGGTTTTCCTGCGAAAGGCATTTACTCACCCTCGGAACAATTAATTTGATGGGCCGTCACCCTACGCGGCATTTATGCCGGTGGGGAGGCCGAGACACCATGAGCTTCAATATGAAGCCTCCAGGTCCTTCGTCCCTGTCTTCAGTTGAGATTTTAGATGCTTTGATTTGGAATTGCTGTGCTCTGACGGTCTCCATGTCGATGCAGCTCTTGCCTGTAGGTTTTCATTGTTCGCCGGAAGCTGAAGTGCACAGCCTTCACACCACTGTAGGAAGGCGCTGCCCGCTGGCTTGCTGCATTAGTTTTATCCTTGGTTTCCATTACTCGCACAGCCCGTTCTGTGCTCGGCACCTCCTTGCTCTGTCCGGCTTTTGCCCCTACCTCCCACCTCTGGGACCCTCTTTTAATTCCGCCTTCTCTCACAATTTTTGTGCTGCAATGCCGAGGCTGAGGCATTGTCTGAGATGCCGCAGGGGTGGCTCCAGGCATTGTCGCTCCCCTTCCCCTTCCTCTCATTCGTCCTCCTCTCGCAGTCCTAGTGAAAGCACTCCCCGCCGTCTTCGTGGCAGTGGTCAGGCTCGTCGCCTTCCTCCCTCCCCACGGCGTGATACCATCGCCTCTCACCAGTCCTTTGAACCTCGGCCTGCTAACGCTGCCTCAATTCGGAATCCAACCAGCGCTGTCTTCCATTACCAATGCAGCTCCTCCCGCCCCTTGGTCATTGCGACGGTTATAGTTTCTTTCAAAGAGATACCCGAGATTATTCCTGCTCCCCCATCTTCTGCGCTCCCTGTCAACATGCCGCCCTCACCCTCTGTTCCGCCAGATTCACTGCCTGTGGACAAAGGTCCCTCTCGCATGGCGGGTGACAGCAGGTCTGGCCTACTCCAGGTCATTGGGACGCATGTAGGAGAGCATGAAGCAGGGGATGCCACTACTCAAAGGGTTCCAGATCCTGATGACGAGGAAGGATGTTGGTGCCGAATTGAAGAGGAATCTCCCTCGGGTGACTATGGACTCTAGCGCTCCTTCTTTTTTTCTAGCTATCATGTCTAGTCTTTTGAGCATTTTGCTGGTTTTGTTACCAACGAATCTTAGCTTGTCTAAACTGGTCTTTGTAGTTAAAGTCATCCTAAATCTATGTACGGGTCGGTTTCCCCTGGTGGGCGGCTCAGGTTTTTGGCTCACTTTTGTTAAGTCAAGGCTGGTTTCCTCTTGCGAGGCAGCTCTCAAACGTTTCTCGGGCTAGTTTCCCCTTGCGGGCGGCTCAATTTTTGATATCTTGCTGACTGTATGGCGCTCTGATGCCTTGAACTCATTGTACCATATGTTACATTAATAGATTTAAGCTTACTTAGAAAAAAAAAAATAAGACTAGGATAATTGATAGGAATTTAATAAAATAGGTTAGGTGTTAATATGACAAGGGGAAAATGTATACTCAAAACACATTAATATAACTAAGTAAAGTGAAGTTTTAAAGACAAGTTTACATTATAATAACTTCATCACTTTAACCTAGGATAAAATGTCATTTTGAGGGTTTTATGCTTTGATGAAATGTGGGAAATTAATCAAATGGGGATTAGAGCATCATCAAGTAAAAATGAGGTTTTTACTTATGATTTTTCATGGAAATAAATGCATGAATGGAAAATGCTGTGATTTTTGTGATTAATACAGAAATTTAACATTTTCAACTAATCAACCATAGAGCCTTGGGTCCGGTCCCAACAAAAGTCAAGGAATTGTCTTAAGCCTTTCTGACTGATAGTTTAGAATAATAAATGGCTACAGGGAAGGGAAGTTAGTTATTTGCAGCCCTGGTGAATAATATTTACAATGATGCTTCTCACCTTCTTCTACCTACCCAATTTTAACTGCTAACATTTTTCTTCCATTTGATTAGGTGCATTTGTGCTAGCAACCGTTACAACATTTATTTTTTCTGAAAGCAATAAAACTAGCTAATTCTACACTTATTTCATCCGTGAATCCAGATTAAACTGTTGGATTTACTTATTCTCTACCTAACTACTGAATTGTCATGATTAAACTGTATGACAATTCCTTATTCACTATCTACAACAAGTAAAATTGAAACATGACAAGTTAAGATTAAATTGTTCAACTCATCATGGATTATGGCATTTATTAACACTCTGCCATAATCAACTGCAAGAAGTAAAAGTAGTGGCATTTAGACTTGCACACTTTCATGTTTTATTCATCTTTTTCTTTTGGGGTATATTATTTTTTCTAAGTCCTTGGATTTTTCTTTTAGGACTTTTTTAACCCTCTTTTTGATTTTTTGATTTTTTTTATATTTTTTACTAAATATGGGAATACAACTTGCAGAAGGCAAAGTATGTACATATTTATAAGATTATCATCAGTCAAGTCAAAATTATGAATCCTATATTTATAGGTTGCTAACAGTGCCTTTTAAAGATCATTTATTTTCCCATCAAATAAAAAGCAACGATAAAATTTTGTAGTGACAAGAATGGGAAAAAAATTTAAATGTAATAACTCCCTTCCCTAGTGATAGTACATTTTTGTTTTGAAATGAAATTATTTTCCTGGTCTTTTAAATAATAGATTCCTCCCTAAGTGACCCTTTAGAGATACCTTTTTTTCAATTGATCGCAATAGGAAAGTGTCTTTTGTCTAGTATTTTCTGATTCATTGAATTTAAGGATGGAGGTAAAGAGACTACTAGACAAAAAAGAGCAGAGTGACTAAATGTCAAATGAAAATAACATTGAGGAATCTCTTCTGATTTTCTCATGTGGGCCTTCTTCAATTGATGAGGTAGTAGGAGCTTTCTCCTCCATAATAAGCGGTGGAGAATTATGTTGAGTGAACTACTACTCATGTAACTTTGGCTCCTCCTTACAATTGGAATGTTTCTCTTTCCATAACTCTATCTCAGGTTATAATACTAGATTTCTCTTGTTTATAAATAAATTGTCTCTATATCACTATTGTATGTCTCTTTTTTAGCACTTTCTTGAATCAGTGAGATAATGTAGCTCATCTGGATTCCAAAATCCTTGAGTAACCCATTTTCTTAAGAGTCCTCTTTTGTTTTTAATTCTGCTATTTTGTCCTCCATAGCCTTGTCAACGTCATTTCCTTCTAAAGAATCATACATCCTTGATAAGTATCCATTGTCCTGCTTTTCTTCTTCCATATACTTCAGATCTAAATGAATGGAACATGAGATAAGCTTTGTGACATTTTCCAAATTCCAAGATTTTTCATTGCACTTCTCATGTGTATCAAGGAAAATGGATTCCATACATTCAACGTTATGCCTTTTTAGGGCTTGTTGTAAGGCTGGAAGTATGAGATAAGCTTCGTGACATTTTCCAGATTCCAAGTTTTTTCATTGCACTTCTCATGTGTATCACTGAAAATCAATTCCATACATTCAACGTTATGCCGTTTTAGGGTTTGTTGTAAGGTTGGAAGCTTCTCTCCACCATGTCTCCTTTCTTCTGTATCCTTGACTTTGATACAAATAATTGTTATCATGTCTCCTTTCTTCTGTGTCCTTGACTTTGATTCAAACAATTATTAGGGACCCCTTTAAAGGTAAATTTAGTGTTATTTAAGAAATGAGAATTATGAACATTCATCATTATTGCTCAATATAAATCATGTGCTTTGAAATAATTTGGAAATTTAAAAAAAGTTCACATATTTAAAAAAAATTCATTGTTAATTTAATTTTTTATATATTAAGAAATAATACTCATGAATTATAAAACAGTTGTAACATAATAATATATAACAAAAAACATCATGTATTTTTGGAATAATAAAATAGTTGTAACAAAAATAATACATAACAAGAAAAACTATGTATATTTGGATGTATGAAAATTTAGATACATTTTATTAAGTAAAATTTTAAAAGAATAATGGTTATAAACATTTAAAAATAATTAGTTTAGATCCAGAGTTAAGCTTGATTTAGGTCATTTTAGTTCCCCCTATAAAGAAACTACATTCCACATGAATACCATGGGCCAGACTGTATTTATAGTTTATCATTATTTTATTTTATTATTTTTATTTTTTATTGCATTTTGACCTAGTTAAAATGTTCATTACATTATGTCAATCTTTTTGTTTAACTTACTTTTATTTTTAAACATTTAAAAATAATTTTATTAAATAATTAGTTTAAATCTAGAGTTAAAGCTTGATTTAGGCCATCTTAGTTCCCCCTATAAAAAAAACTACATTCCATATGAATACCATGCACTGAATCTTTTAATTTTTTATATATTAAGAAATAATACTCATGAATTATAAAACAATTGTAACATAAATAATATATAACAAAAAAAACCATGTATTTTTGGAATAATAAAATAGTTGTAACAAAAATAATGCAGAACAAGAAAAAATATGTATATTTGGATGTAGGAAAATTTAGATACATTTTATTAAGTAAAATTTAGAAGAATAATGGTTATAAACATTTAAAAATAATTTTATTAAATAATTAGTTTAGATTAAGATTGATTTAGGCCATTTTAGTTCCTCCTATAAAGAAACTACATTCCACATGAATACGATGGGTCAATACCATGCGTTGTATTTATAGTTTATCATTATTTTATTTTATTGTTTTTATTTTTTATTGTATTTTAACCAAGTTAAAACGTTCATTACATTGTGTCAATATTTTAATTTTAATTTTATTAAATAATTAGTAACCAAAACCTAAATTCTAATTTATTAAAAAGAAAAAAACTAACATTATAAAAAACATATATAAAAATATTTACTTGATTTAATGGCCTAAAATATTTCAATAGTCTAACATTTGATCCAATGGCTCAAACATGGACACAGTGGCAGCTAGGAGAGTTGTTTTCAAATAGTGATGCCTTATGTGATACCTTAGAGCGTAAAAATATATTTCCATATATTTTAATATCTATTTAATATTTATTTTAATTATTATAAAATTTTGAATTTAATTTTAGATAAAATTATTTTCAACAATTTAATAACATTAATTGCTTATTTTTGTTTTACAAATCTTAATGGTAGTTAGAAATCAATTGTTAGTTTTGAATGATACCACTTTCAAATGTAAAATTCCCTATTTTAGATAGAAATATGCTTATTTTACATTCAATATTATTAATTGGAATAAAGTAAATATTTTTATATTAATATTTGCACATTTCACCATACCCACATGATTTACCCATTTAATAGATTTGAAATGATAATGATAATTTTAGTGTCAAGAATAAGAATTTACCTATTTCTTACCAGTTTCTTAGTCACCATGTTTAGTATGAAATCATTTACAATAAACAAATCAAAAAACAATTTCCACATGCTCATAATAATTTTTGATAAACATTTGAATTTTATTTTGAAAGATATAATTTTGAACAATTAACCATATTATCTATGTATTATTTTTTGTTAAATAAACTATAAATTTTCATAAAATAACTACTAAATTCAATCACATTCTAACTGTATACCTTTAAATTCCTCATGATATGAATCACAAAATAAAATTGACTACTAGATTCAATCACATTCTAATGGTATACCTTTAAATTAAAGATGATGTCAATCACAAAATAAAAAACTTCTATTTAACATAAGTTTTATTATTTGCCCTAAACTTATATCATTAATATGAGTATATAAGAGATGCTCAACTGTTATAATGTGTATTTTCAATTGAACAAATTTTTAAATTAAAGTAAATATAAATTTTGTTTTTTACCCATTATTAATACACTGTCTATTATTTTAAATTAATTTATAGTTTTAGATATTTTTTTTAATCCAATATTTATTAGAAATATATATCAAAATATTTATATTTTTCTTAACTTATTCTAGAATAAAATTTTATATAAACTTCTCAAATTCAAATATTAACTATAAATTTAAAATTTTCAAAGTAAATTATTTTTTTTAAAACAACCTTTTCTATTTTTAAATTTATTTACCTCATCATTTTTCACAAATTGATTTCTATTTCAGTAATTGGTTCCTTATTATCAATGTCACATTAATTCTGAAACATCTTTATTTTGAAGTTAAAATATTAGAAATTGGTTGAATAGATCATTTGCCTTTTTACAACCATGGGTGAATAAAGTTAGATCTACGTTCCAAGTGTATGAATGTATGATGTCAAAGATATGTTCATAGTCTAGATAAGAATTATGCACAAAAGGGCATTGTAATCTGTGTTCACAGTGTATGGTCTGTGGTCAAAGGAATGTGATTGTACATCATTGGCCTTTGTACAACTATAGGTGAATATAATCACATTATATGAAATGTGTGATGTCAAAGATACTTGCACTTAACAGCATTGTAATCTGTGTTCAGAGTGTATGTTGTGTAATATCAAAAATATGTACCTTTTTTGGTTTGGCAAGATGCACTTCTCAGCGTTGTAACCTCTGGATATATGGAACAAGAGCATATCCACTATATACTATCTTATATATTCATTTATTCTGCATTGCTGGCCATATTCTGTTTCCATGTGAAAGGAAAGGATTTCTGTACATTGGAAACTGAAAGTACACCAGAGATAGTAACTTGATCCATAAGGGGCCACCATTAATTTTAAGGTGAACATTTATTGCCCCGGGCATTTATGAGTGGATAAACTGGAAAATAAGTTTCACTCTACATTGTTACCAGTATTAACACTCCCTGCCATACATTTTTGATTGCCCAAATTCATTGAATCTCAAATTACAAAGCAGATCACTGAGAGGCCTTCAAATTCATTGAATCTCAAATTACAAAGCAGAGCACTGAAAAGATAAGATTATAAGAGAGTTGTTTTTAGTGCTATTTTTTTTTAAGACTTTTTCCGTGGATTTTTCTTACTAATTTTTTTTAAATCAGGTAAAAATTTATTCAAATCACAATTTTATGGGTAATCTTGCACAATATAAGTGTCTTTAAGTTTTTAAGGTGCTGAAGCCATATATACAGTCAAAAAACCATTTTAAATAAGGAGTTGTTTTTAGTGGGACTTTTTGGAGTTTCAGGTCCCTGAATCCGCTCAAAAAATTTGAGGGAAAATTTTGATTTCTGTTATTTAAACTGGTTTTTTGAATGTATATATTGATTCATCACCCTAAAAAATCTCTAGGTAACTTCGATTATTCAAAATTACCCATCAAACTTCTGTTTTCAATGAATTCCTTCTGAATTTTAAAAAAATTAGACCGAAAAAATCCACCATAAAAACCTTCAAAAAATCACATTAAAAACTACTAATTTTAAATAACACAAATCAAAATTTTCCCTAATAAAAACTGTAAAAAATCTCATTAAAAACCGCTCTGAAAACCAGTGTTATTTCAAACTAATATGGAATTTGTATAACCATAATCTACCATCTGTCCAGAATATCTCTGCTATCATTGCAAATCCTGACTTCACAGAAAACCCACTATTCAGACTCGGGCCGAGCTTGAAACTTAATCCTTCCAGACTGTCCGTTGGACTTCGAGAGATCGCGAGCAGCTAGAAAATCGTGATATAGAAGCTTTGACTGTAAGTCCTTTTAACATTTCGACCGACGCCTCCTCGGGACTCAGAGTGTCAGACGGGGTGATTATGAGGATTTGTTTCCTGACACATTTAAATCCGAGACGGCATTATCATTGTCATAACCAGGGGATCGGTGATCAGTACGATTCGCGGTACTGTTAGATCTATATACGTGCTTCAAGAAGATCGCTCCATGAACGCCCGCCGTTTTTAAAACGTTTGCGCGATTCCCACAAGAGATTGTACGCTACCCGGAACGCCCGTCGCCACCCCATTGTTCCACCGTATTTTACTTCTGCAATTTCCGTTCATTTATGGTTTTCTAAAAACTCTTTTCATTTTAGAAAAGAAGTTTAATACCATCCTATTTCAGCGTGTTGCAGTGCTGTGTACTTGTGCCTTATGATACCTTATAACATAACTTGAAAATTATTATGATTTCAAAGAATTATTTATGACTTGTAAATAGCCCTAGATATTAACTATAGTGCACTAAGTTAATGATGGGTTAAGGATCATGTTATATGTTAGATTTTGTTCGGTGGATGACAATAACTTTATATATAGTGGACAGGATAAACATTAATAACCTAATTATTGACTTAGTACTTAGTGTTTAATATTTAATGAAAAGAAGTTTAATATAATCTCTATTTTGGTATCTTGGGGTGCTGTGGGCTCGTCTTATAATACTCTATAATATAATTTAAAAATTATTATGATTTCAGATAATTGTTCAAGATTTTTTTAATCATAAATTTTTCGGGAAATCACATAAGAAATTAAGGAATGGACGCGTTTCTAACTACCGATTGTAGTTCATCATTAGGATAATGAAGACTGGCTGATCTGACATCTATATTTATACCAGGAATAGAGAAGCAACGGTCAAAACCCAAGAAAAATTAAAAATTAAAAATGGTTAAAAATAAGTTTAAAAATATAAAAATATATAAAATAAACCAAAAATTAAAATTAGCCCAACCTTGAAATTGCAAAAGTTAAAAATGATTAATAATAAAAATAAACGCAAATATAAAAACCAAAAATAAAACTAACCCATCCTTAAAAACACAAGTCAAAACTAAAAATAGTATAAAATCAAAACCAAAAACTAAAATGACATAAGTTTTAACCATAAATCAAGTTAAAAGTCAAAAATTAAAGTCAAAGTCAAAAAATAAATAAATAAAATAATAGAATAAAAATAAAGGATTTAATAAATAAATTAGTAAATACATTAATAGATAAAAACGAGAATTAAAGTACAAATAAGAATAAAATAAAAATAACAATATAGGAACTAATCAATAAATAAATTGATAAATAAATAAATAAATAAATAAATAAATATATATATATATATATATATATATATATATATATATATATATATATTCTATTTAAATCAACATAAATTTATTTTAATGTTGAACATAAAATAATAGAATAAAAATAAAGGATTTAATAAATAAATTAATAAATACATTAATAAATAAAAACGAGAATTAAAATACAAATAAGAATAAAATAACAATAACAATAAATAAATAAATACATAAAGATAAAAATAAAATAAAAAGCTAAAAATAAAAATAAATTACTATTTATCTATTTAAATCTAAAAATATAAAAATAAAATAAAATAAAAACATTAATAAATAAATAAAAATAAAAACTAGAATTAAAAATAAAAATTGAGGGATTAAAAAATAATAATAATAGTAATAATAATAAAAATAAAATAAAATAAATAAATAAATAAAAATAAAAATAAATAAATAAATAAATAGATAAATAAAATAAATAATAATAATAATAATTTAATGATCAAATCAAAAAATACCAAAGAATAAAAGAAGGACCTTTACAAGGAGTGAAGAGATGGAATCCAACAACTATTATGCACTAAGTTAATAAATGGTTTTGTGGGAAGTTATATTTTGTTATGCATTAAGTCAATAATTGGTTTTGTGGGAAGTTATATTTTGTTAGATAGATGAGAATGTCGTAGTCTAAAAAAACCCACAGAATAACCTAGAAATTCATGTAAGATTTTGAAAAATTTCGGCAAAGATTTATCAGAATCTTGTTTACAGTTGTTACTTCAGTGTTTTGGGTGCTGGAAGGGTTTTTGATAGCGCTGAATCCATTTTTACTATCAAAAATGCAATTTAAACACTCCAACTACCCAATTTTTTAAATTTTTGTTTCCCTGATTCCAACAAAAAACTGCCATCCAAACTATTCTATTACATCAGTAAACAACTCTTATAAAAATAAAATGATATTCATTAATAAACAAGATAAAAAACAAGAACTTAATCATTCATTTAATACATATTACTTAATATTTATAACAAATCACTATGTCTCAAACTTCGAAGCAATAAATCATAATGTCAAAATTTAATAACCGAGTCATAACAGCTACAATTATTCACTATTTACAAATCATCATGTCCCAAACTACGAAGTGGTAGATCAGATCCATGTAATTATAAAGAGGCAATATCCACCCTGGTACAATGGGTCAATATTCTTTTTTTTCAGAAGGAAAAAAACACTGTATATATTAAAAGAAATATATGACAGTACATGATCATCAATACCATCTCAAACTGTTATTTAAAACAGCGAGAAAACCCCATATGCCAAATATAATGGGTCAATATTCACTTTGACATAAAAAGCAATAAAGATGGAATTTGATAAATAAAATGTTGGTCCAATGATATGATTTGCTGATTCAATATAATTAAAATTCTATGAAAATATTACATTTTTAAATTTAAACAAATTCTGATTAGAATTAGCGTTAATAACCGTAAAGCAGAATGAATAAAACTTATATATATCTTTCTGAAAAAAAGAATAAAACTTATATATATAGTAAAATTTTTAAAATTTTATTTAAATTAAGTTTTTTCCTGGATGAATAAGTCTGTGTAACAGTTTAGGCCAATTCACAAATCAAAATGCCCCATATTTTGAAGAAGTTACAGATTAGAGCCATGTAAATTATATGATTTTGACAGGTTCACATCAACATTATGGATTCGAGATTTCGAAGTCACAGATCAGAATCATATAAATTATATGTCAGAACAGTTTGTTTTTGGTAATACTACAGCGTTTTTTCCTACTGAAATTTTTTTTACATAGTTGCATCCTGTATGAGGTTGGTTGTCAACATCTCTATTATTTTTGAAGTGATGGATTAAAATCATATAAACTGCATATTGATGGATTTGAATTAACATTAAATACTGTAATGCGGAATGAGTAAAACTAAGTGCTAGGTCAAAACCATGTAGATTATCTGCTTTTAACTATTATAAAACCGTTTTTTAAAGCTATATTTAAAGTCAAATTTTCCATGGATGAATAACCCAGTGGAACAGTTTTGTTCTATTCACACTCATATTTTGAAGAAGTGACACATCAGAACCATGTAAATCATATGTTTTTGAGATGTTCAAATCAACATTTTTGAGATTTTGAAGTGAAAGATGAGAATCATGTAAATTATATGTTTTTGACACGTAGGATAATTTGTGTATTTTTATGGTTGTATTTTGTTTAATGATTAATAGTAAAATTAAATCAAGTAAATTGGTTATATATATATATATATATATATATAATTTTTTGTTTTATAAATATAAGTATTCATAAGATGTTATTTGTTATTTAATGTTTTGTATTTTTATAATTATATTAGAAAAATGTGTAAAGATAGATATGAATTTAGAGATACAAAGTAATTAATATTTGAAATTCTATTTATTAATGTAAAAGAGAAAAAAAATATTCTAGGATATTTTATTTGTGATCATAAAATAAATATTTAAGTTGGAAAAAAATTAATCTATCAACGTTTAAATAGAAAAATACTAATTTTAGGTTTTCCAAATATTTCATTGTGTTTAATATTCATTTTGTTTAATTATTAGTTTAAAATTTGAAGTAAGTTTGATATATACATTAAAAACTTTTCATTTTTAGTGATTTATGTTTGAATAAGGCGACATTAAAGGATTTTGGTAGATGATTAAATATTTGATTATGAATAAATTTTATATTTTTGTTAATTTTATTATTAAATTTAAATGAAAGTAATTAAAAATAGAAGTTATGTATTGTTATTTAGATTTTATTATGTATTTGAATTTTTTTTATAAAATTGTTTAATTTGACATTATATATTTTAGAAATTTAAATAGTTAAAATTTAAATATCGATGGCTGAGAGGCTCACACGAGGTTTAAGCGTACAAGTGTAAAGACCATGCATACAGCGGATCCAGCTAACACATTAATCATTAAATCAACAATATGTGCCAGCGAATATAGTCACGGTTTATATTGGCAAGGTTAATATTAGTGAATGGCGGAGACAAAGGAAAACTTATCATTGTGCTTAAATTACTTTGCAAGGGTTTAAGCGTACAAGTGTAAAGACCATGCATACAGTGGATCCGGCTAACACATTAATCATTAAATCAACAATATGGCCAGCGAATATAGTCACAATTTATATTGGCAAGGTTTAATATTAGTGAATGGCGGAGACAAAGGAAAACTTATCATTGTGCTTAAATTACTTTGCAAGGGTCTGACAACACAAAACCTTTTAATTAAACAATGATTAATGTATTGTCTTAATATGATTAAAGACTTAATAGCCAATAGTAATTTTTATTTTATGATGTAAGGTAATAATGTGAATGGACATTACAGGTGGTATCAGAGCAACGTTCAAATGCTGGGACCAAAAATGGGTCACCTAAATAACAATTGATGTGTGTAAATGTGTACAGAATTGAAAGGAAGAGTTGACTGAGTACGATGAGGAGGGGGCCTGTGCATCCAACAGCCATAACTTCAAGAGAAATTCACCCCTAGCCTAGTCAAGAAATGAATCCAGAGATGTGGGTACAACTAACTATAGACCAACATTAGCAAACTAGCAGATTGTTGGAAGAACAACAACGACAAACCAACAGACTCCTGGATACTGTACAACAGTTACAAGAAGAAATGGTGTGAGTTAGAAGTGATAATGAGAGGTTGATGCAAGTGCAGGAGAAGATCCTTAAAAGCCTCTCAGATAAACATAATCAAGGGGTAAATCAACCAAGCCCAGAACAGAACACCCAAGAAGAGGGTGAGAAGCAACAAACAACAAATGACAACTTGGAAGGTAGCCAAACCCAATGGAGTAATAAACATAAATCTTATAATGAAGAAGAGTCGGGAAATGTCACTGACCAACAAGAAATAAAGAAACAAAAGGTAGAACTGCCTGGTGAATTCTGAGAGATTAAACCTCCCACATTTGATGGAGAAGCTGAAGAAGTAGCTGAAGCATGGATAATAAACATGAATAAATACTTTCAAGTCTACGATTATAGCAGTAAACTAAAAGCTCGTTTAGCCATCTATCAATTGCGAGAAAAATCCACCTTGTGGTGGGAAGAAGTTAAAAATGTGCGAAGTATTGAAGATCAAAATGTGACCTGGGATGAATTCCAGTAGTGCTTTAAAGATAAATATCTCACAGAGCATTTTTATGATGAAAAAGCTCGGGATTTTCATGACTTGAGGTTGGGACAACTATCCATGGATGAATTTGTAACTAAGTTTACTTCATTACTGCGATATGTGTCGTATTTGAGGGATGAAAAGGCGAAAGTACAACGATTTCTGAGCAGTCCGCCTGCTCATATGAATGAGAAAATCGAATTTCTAAACCCAAAGACCATAGATGATGTGATTCGAAATGCATGTATGTGCTATCAGCAATCCAAGGTAAAAGGAGACGTTGGACGAAGTTGGACGCCTAAGAAAGGGCAGAGAAGTAATTCCAATTTTAAAAACAAAATATCTGGTAATTTTAAGGGTGCAGTCAAAAATTCAGCAAATAGACAGTCAGCCAGAAATCAACAGAGAACTAAGTGGCCAGTAGAGGAATGACCCACTGAAGCATTCAGTAGACCAGATCATGGACAGACCCAGAAACCACCATTGCAATGTTGGGGATGCGATGAGGCACACTATTATAAGAACTGCCCTCACCATGGAAGAAACGAAACTGCAACAAATGTGTAAGAAGAATCCACTCTAGGGGACGTGGGCACAAAACATACCCAGAATCAGCGCTGCACTTGAAGATCGAAAAGCGGATTACCAACCAACCATGATAGAACTGGAAGGTAAGATGTACTCCCACCCTGTATCCATTTTGGTTGATCCTGGTGCTAGTTTAACCTACGTAAATCCCAGGATTGTGGAAAAAAGTGACTTACAAAGCTAGAAGTTCAAAAATCCTTGGTTAGTACAGTTGGCCACTAGAGCAAAGAAAAGATTCAATGCCAAAGTTTCCACCTGTCCTCTGGAAGTTGGAAACCAACATATTAAGGTTGAATTAAATATTCTACCTTTAGGTTCCTATGATATACTACTAGGGATGGACTGGTTGGAAGTGCATTGGTCATTAGTGGAATGCAAGGATAAAATTATTTATTACAAGGTGGAAGACGGAACATGTCAAGAGTTGCAAGGAATTAAGAAGCCACTTCAGTTGCATCCTATAACAACGTCTCAGCAGGGAAAATGCATTAGGAAGGGGTGCCAAATCTATGCAATCGGAGTAGGATTTGCTAACTCCAAAGATAAGACTCCTATGATGGAAAACATCCCAGTGGTGTAGGATTTTATGGATGTATTTCCAGAAAACATACCAGGACTTCCACCTAAGCAGGACATAGATTTCACCATCGAAATAATGCCAAGGGCAGCACCAGTTTCGCGTGCACCATATCGAATTAGTGTGTTTGAATTGACAGAACTGAAAATGCAATTACAAGAATTGTTGGACAAGAGATATATTCTTCCTAGTGTGTCACCTTGGGGGGCACCAGTGTTGTTTGTGAATAAAAAAGATGGTACAATGCGAATGTGCATGGACTATAGACAACTTAACAAATTAACTGTTAAGAAGAAATACTCACTGCCTCGAATCGATGATCTTTTCGATCAGGTAAAAGGGGAAACTTTCTTTTCAAAGATAGATCTAAGATCTGGGTATCATCAAATACGGATAAAAGATGAAGACATTTATAAAACAACTTTTCGTACCAGGTACGGGCACTATGAATTGTGGTTTTACTGTTTGGATTGACCAACACACCAACAACATTCATGAATTTGATGCATGGCATATTTCACCCAAATTTGGATAAATTTGTCGTGATTTTTATAGATGATATATTAATCTATTCAAAGGATATGGTGAAACATAAGGAGCATTTGCGTATAGTGCTGAAAATGTTAAGAGACCATAAGATGTATGCCAAATTTAGCAAATGTGATTTCTTTAAATAGCAAATCCAATATTTAGTCCATGTCATTTCAGTTGAAGGAATAACGGGAGACCCTGAAAAGATAAAGACTATCATGGAAAGGAGGGTGCCTAAGAACATAGTAGACATTCGATAATTTATGGGAATGGATGGTTATTATAGGTGGTGTTGAGATTCAACAAATTGCATTAAGCACCCAAACTAGGGTGGGGCCCACAGTGCTATTTTTGGGTGCATGTCTATTTTAGTTATCCCTTAGTTAAGATGGACAATAAACTGTAATCTATTCTCAATGTAAACTTGAAATAGTTAACTGAGAGTGATAAACTCAGTTAGCTAGTGGATTTTGAGTTAGAGGTAGTTGGTAAGGCATGCAGAGTAATTCTAGTTGTGACAGAGTTCAAAGTGCAGTGGTGCATTAGTTAATGCATGTTGTAATCAGTTTGACTCAGTTAAGTGAGTTAAAATTAGTTATGCTAGTTGTAGCTGAAGATACACTAGAGAGAGATAAAGTGAATTAAATATTAATGAATTCACAATCAATGACCTCACATGCAACTGAGGATTTACTATTATTAGCTGCATGCATGTCAGAACCAGTGGAGACCCAGTTGAGTTCTAGGTGAAAGGGAAGTTGACTATCAGTTGTAGGATTATTGGGTTGCACACATGAAACCAAACACCCATTGGAGTGCCTGTGATACTTGCACATTCAAGGAAAGCAATAATTCCTATCTTTTAGGGATTGCATCCATCAGGGATTGCGCAAGAAATGCAGGCTGTCTGGAGGCTGAGAATCGGCTATGTGTTTGTCAGTTTTGCATATGACAGTGTGAGACAATTATCTGAGTACTGGAGGGCTCTTGTGAGAAGAGTTTTGTATGTAATTTTTTCATGATCCATGATGAATATACAATAGAAGATAGTGGGGTTTTTAGCTGTAAGATTTCCCCAGGAAATTATCTGTGTTGGGTGTGATTTGATTCTTCTTCATGTTCATGTGATTAGCGATTGTGTTTTTAATTCCGCTAAAGATTTGTAGAAGTGATTCAGTATTTAAATTTAGTACATTGTTAGATCGGTTGAATCCAAGATATACATGCATGTTGTATAATTTCTACATGGTACCAGAGCACAGGATATTGCAGAAGTGAAGTAGGGGATGAGTTGAGTTTGTGACTGGATAGAATTCGAATTTGCAGAAACACTTTCCTGGTGCTACGGTTGATTCAAGATCGAAATGGATTTCAATGGCTTGAGGTTAGAGTATGCACTTGAGGGAAGCTCGGACTATATTGCTTGGAAGGACAGGATGGAGGCATTACTCGAAGACAATGGCTTGAAGGAATTCAGTGACAATGATTTTCCTAAACTCGTTGTGGTAGATGCTGCAAATCTTGAAGCATGGCAAAATAAAGTGGCAAAGGCGAGGAGGATCCTGTTGGAGGGAGTACGAGACCACATTGTCTCAAGCCTCCATGGGAAAACCACACCATATGCAATTTGGAAGGCTTTTACGTATCTATTCCAAAGTAACAACGACCATAGGAAATTGGCGCTCAAAGATAAACTTAGGAAGATCAAGATGGAAAGGGGCGACAACATTCTAAAATATCTAACAAAATTTTTCCAATGTCGGGATGAACTGGGGAGCATTGGAATAACAGTCGTTGATGATGATTTGGTGAGCTTGGCTCTCTTAATAATTCCCAAGAGTTGGCATAGTTATCAAGATTCTGTCATTGGAAGGGAAAAATTTCCAGATTGGGAATGAATATGGTCAGATTTGGTGTAGGAGGAGTTCAGACGGAACACCAGAGATGGATCTTCATCTAAGAATGAGGATGAAGAGGATTGTGCTTTGGATGCCAAGGCAAGGAAGGGGAAGGGGAAGAAATTCCATTCTAAATCTGAGTCCAAGAATGGTAAGAAGCAGAACATGTCCAAGGTGAAGTGTTTTCACTATCACGAGCATGGGCATTTTGCTACTAACTGTCCACAAAAGAAGAAGAACAAGAAGGCTGGAGGATCTGCAGCTAGTGAGGCCCTTGCCTCACAATTTGAGTTTGACTTCTCATTTATCGCATGCATGGTGTCCAATCTATTGGGATCTGTGTGGTATTTGGATAATGGTGCTTCCTTTCACATGATGGGAGATAAGGAACTTTTTAGTGACTCGGAGGAGAAGGATCTCCACATGCATATTGAAATGGGCGATGATGGGCGGCACAATTCTACCGAGATTGGTACCATTACCTTTTATAGGTAGTCAAGTAAACCCTTTCAATTAAAAGATGTAATGCATTTACCAGGTCCGAAGAAAAATTTGGTCTTAGTCGCAATGTTGGAGGATAGAGGCTATGATGTTGTTTTTAGTGATGGAAAATCTTTCCTGTGACATAAAAAAATGGGACAAGCCAAGAGGATAGGGATCTGAGTTAAGAATCTCTACAAGTTGGATGTATATGGCTGCATAGAAATTATGGGCAAGGCAAATCAAGTGGTGAGCCAGGATGAGGGAAAATTATGGCACAGGAGATTGGGTCATCTTCACCATGGAGCCTTGAAAGTCATGCAACAGATTTCTACTGGTCTTCCCGAGGGTACACTTGTGCAGTCAGACACATGCGAGGGATTTACTATGGGAAAATACATAAAGGCCACCTTTCATGAGAAGGAAAACTGAGCTTCGAGGATCCTTGAGAGAGTTCACACAGATGTGTGTGGTACTTTCTCTGTTGCTTCGACAACAAAACATAAGTACTATGTAATATTTGTTGATGAATTTTCTCGTAAGTGCTGGATCTTCTTCATGTAGAAGAAAGATCAAACATTCTCTAAGTTCTGTGAGTTTAAGGCTTTGGTGGAGAAAGAGTTAGGGAAGTAGGTGAAGGCTCTTAGGAGCGATAATGGTGGAGAATAGATCTGTAATGAATTCAAGAACTTATGCAGTAAAGAAGGAATTCAAAGAGAAATCATAATGCCTCGTAACCCACGTCAGAATGGGGTCGCGGAGAGGAAGAACAAAACTATTGTGGGTGTAGCACAAGCGATGTTGCATGATCAAGGGCTACCAATGCATATGTGGGTGGAAGAATGCAACACAACGGTACATGTGAAAAATCGTTTTCCTTATAGAGTACTTGGCATGAGTACACCTAAAGAGGCTTTCACTGGTAAGAAACCTGATGTTTCACACTTTAAGATTTTTGGCTCATCTGTTTATGTGCATGTGACCAAGGATGCCAGGAAGAAGCTGGAACCAACAGCCGAGGTTGGGATTTTTGTGGGGTACACTAAAACAACCCAACTTATCATGTGTATTTTCCAAACAACAGAATGACTGTTGCATGACGGGATATAAAATTTGATGAGGAGAAAGTCATGCGGTTGTCCCTTTAGAAGGAGCTGGACTTGCATGAAGAGGAGGAACTGTTGGTTCCGAAGGATGAGTCTCAAGATGTAGATCAGACACATGAGGAGGTTCATGGAGTGGAGGAAAACACTCATGTAGAGCCATCTATCAGAAATGGTAGAAGGTGCAGCATGGAAGCTGATAGATTGAGACTTGATGTTGCAGGGAATGTAGGAGCCCCTACTTCACAGCGCAGAAAAAGACAGTCTCCTGACCGATTTACTAGATACATGGCTCTTATGAGAAAATGTATTGTGACTGAACCATATTCCTTTCAGGAAGCATTGCAGCAACCAACTTGGGTTGATGCAATGGTGGAGTATGAATCCATTGTCAAGAATAGTGCATGGGAGATAGTCCCAAGACTGGTCGACAAATAAGTGGTCGGATTGAGATGGATCTACAAGGTAAAATAAGCTACTGATGAGAGTGTGGAGAAATACAAGGCCAGATTTGTCGCCTGAGGATTCTCACAGATCGAGGGGATAGATTATGATTAGACTTTTGCACCTGTTGCAAGGTGATCTTCCATAAGATCCATCCTTTCACTCTCAATGCAGATGGGTTGGCGCATTCATCAGATGGATGTGAAAACAATGTTTCTCAATGGGATCGAGGAAGAGAGGTACATAGAGTAGCCTTAAGTTTTCGAGATATTTAACCGTGAGTCACACGTGTGCTGAATCAAAAGATCACTGTATGGGCTTAAGCAAGCACCCCGTGCTTGGTACACTCAGATAGACAATTATTTCACCGAACTGGGCTTCAACAAAAGTGAAGAAGATGAAAACCTGTACCATATTATGGTTGAAGGTAAGCTATTAATCATTTTTCTTTATGTTGATGATCTAATTTTAACTGGTGATGAGCAGCTGATACACTCATGCAAGGAGGATCTTGCAAGGGAGTTCAAAATGAAGGACATGAGACTCCTTCACTATTTCCTTGGATTGGAAATATGGCAACGGGATGGTGAAATTTTTGTGTCTCAAGGAAAGTATGTAAAGAAGATAATGGGTAAGTTTAACATGGAGAGCTGAAAACCCATGGATACTCCTCTTCTAGGAAATTGGAGGAAAGAGGATGCTACTTCTGGAGAGCTAGTGGATGCTACTATCTATAGGTAGTTAGTGGGTTCACTAATGTATTTGGTGAACACAAGACCATACATTTTCTATGCAGTTAACCAACTAAGTCAAGCTATGGTTAAGCCTACCAAGCTCTTTTGGAAGGCAGGGAAGCATGTCATGAGATACCTGAGTGACACATTAGAGTATGGTCTATGGTACAAAGGGATAGAGGGAGTGAAGCTTCAGGGCTTCATAGATGTAGATTGGGCGGGCAATCCATCAGACAGAAAGAGCACATCAGGAGGGATCTTTAGAATAGGATTGACAATAGTTTCTTGGTACAACAGGAAAAAATGATTTGCGGCACTCAGTTCAACGGAAGATGAATACAAGGCAGCAAGTCAAGCTGCATATGAGGCTATCTGGATGAGAAAGATCTTGGTTGATTTTTTTGGTTCTCAGATGGATCCAACAATGATTCATTGTGATAATCAGAGTTTCATTAAACTCCCGATTAATCCTATGTTTCATGATAGGTCCAAGCATATATATATCTGGTACCGTCATCTCAGAGATTGTGTACAGAGAAGGATAATGTTGCTTTAGTACATTCCCATGGAAGATCAGGATGTAGATATTCTGACAAAGGCGCTCACCACTGAGAAAATTCGAATACCATAGAGATGGGATCAGGGTGAAGGATAATCCCTTTCTTGTTTAGAGGGAGTGTTTAGATTCAACAAGAAAATTTCAGCACGCACACCTAGTGTCATTAAGCACCCAAAATAGGGTGGGGCCTAAAGTGCTATTTTTGGGTACATGTATATTTTAGTTATCCCTTAATTAAGATGGACAATAAACTGTAATCTATTCTCAATTTAAACTTGAAATATCTAACTGAGAGTGATAAAATCAGTTAGCTATTGGATTTCGAGTTAGAGGTATTTGGTGAGGCATGCAGAGTAATTCTAGTTGTGACAGAGTTCGAAGTACAGTGGTGCATTAGTTAATGCAGGTTTTAATCAATTTAACTCAGTTAAGTGAGTTAAACTCAGTTGTGCTAGTTGTAACTGAAGATACACTAGTGAGATATCAAGTGAATTAAATATTAATTAATTCACAATCAGTGATCTCACATGTAACTGAGGATTTACTATCAAGCAGAAAGCTGCATTATGTATATGATTTATTCTTTAATCATGTGGAATTCAAATTTTAGGAACAGGTGAAGGAGGATGCAACAAAAGATCTTGAATATCAGTTTCTATGGCAGCAAACACAAGCTATAGAAGATCAAGGGAAGAAATCAAATTACCATCTATTGATATTTTCGTGGAAAGATATATATTCCTAATCAACTGAGTTTAAAAGAGTTGATTCTAGATGAGTATCATCGAAGTTCATATTCTGGACACCTTGGCTATCAGAAAATACTAACAACCATCAGAAAAGATTATTTTTAGCTTGGGATGTGCAAATACATCGTTGAATATTTAACTAAATGTTTGGAATGTTAGCAGGTTAAATTTGAGCATCAACACCCATCCGACTTATTTCAATCCATCCACATATCGGAGTGGAAATGTGAAGTTATATCACAATATTTTATTGTTGTCTTACCAAGGTCAAAGAGACACAATGACTCTATAATGGTAGTTGTCGATCGGTTAAGCAAAGAAACTCATTTTATTCTGGTACAGTCCAATTTTAAAACCATCTATATTGTTGACATCTTCATGAGAGAAATATTCAGATTACATGGCATTCCAAAAACAGTCATCTCGGACAGAGATGTGAAGTTTACTTCAGCATTTTGGAAGGCATTGTTTACTAGGTTGGGCACACAAGTCCAGTTTAGCACGGGATACCATCCTCAGACGGATGGGCAAACGGACTGGGTAAACCAGATACTGGAGGACATACTGCGAATGTATGTGATGCAGCAACCCACGAGATGGGAATATTATCTGTATCTGGTGGAATTTTTCTTTAACAACAGGTATCATGAATCACTTAAGATGAGTCTGTTTGAATCTTTATATGGTAGGCAGTGCCAAACCCCCATTAATTGGAGCAATCCAGAAACAAAGGTAATGCTTGGACCAGAAATGTTGGCTGAAATGGAGAAAGAAGTTAAGAAGACCAGGCAAAATTTGAAAGCTGCCCAAGATCGACAGAAGGTGTATGCAGATCGAAAAAGGACATATCGGGAGTTCGAAGTGGGTTATCATGTTTATGTGAGAATTAGACCCAAGAAGAGCTTGTTAAGGTGGACCACCTGTGCCAAGTTAGATCCCTGATTTTTTGGACCCTTTCAAATTTTGGAAAGGGTGGGGCCAGTAGCCTACCGACTAGCTTTACCGGGACACATATGAGTGCACAATGTGTTTCATGTGTCTATACTAAAGAGATACATACATGATCCAAATCATGTAATTCATTGGAAGAACATTCAGGTAGGAATGGAATGGGAATTAAATCTCTAAGGAAGGTAAATGACTATTTACTAATTGAAATTTTTTCATGGTTGTAGGTCGAGCCAGACGACGATTTCCTGGTATAACCTTAACGTATTCTCGATCAGAGAGAAATAATGCTCCAGAGGCGAGCCATAACCCAAGTTAAAGTGCAATGGAAGCACTATATCCCGGAGGAGGCGACTTGGGAAGATGCAAAATTTGTACGAGAGGCATATCCAAAACTATTTACTGGAATGGCATAACATTGAGGACAATGTTTATCTTAAGCGGGGGAATATGTAACACCCAAATTTATTGTCATTTAACTTTAAGACATTTTTAATTAGATAATTTTTTATTTTAAATGAGCGGGATTAACATGTATGTTAATCAAGTTATGAACTAAATCTTTTATTTTGAATAAATAATTAATTGTGGAATATTTCCATAAGTTTGATGGAAAAGAGTTTTCCAAGATTCCAAAGTAGTTTATTAAGTAGTTACTGGAAGTTACCTTTCCTCTTGGAATAAAAGGAAAATCCTAGAGGAGGAAAGGGATTCTGTGCAGGTGAAGAGAAATAGATAAGGGTTGAAAGGAGTGAGTATACAGAGCTGAAGGAAAACTAGTGGAACTTTTCTACCTGTTTTAGGAGACGAGACTAGACAAGAGTCCTGAGATCCATCTCCTTGAAAACACTGCTTGAATTTCTACTTTGGTGAGGAGCACGGGGGGGGGGGGGCGGCTGAGGGCATAATTTCCTTGCTCAAGGTTGGGTGGATGCCATCAGACCTACTTACTGAAATAAGTAAAATAGATTGAAAATAAAACTATTTCCTTTCTGTATCTTAGTCTTATTCTTTTTAGTAGAGTTTTCAAAGAATGTGGAACTCTGACGCAATACTCTGGTATGAAATTAAGTGAATTACAGGGTAGTTAAGAATTCTAAGAATGTATATTCAAAACAATTTTTATTTGATTTCTGGAATTATTAATGTAATTGAGTTTTTCTTGAAGAAAGAGTATTAGAAAGTCCATTGGTAAATCAGACTGGAAATTGAGAAAATCTCTACCATGATTGGACAGTTAGTCCATTTGGGAGAAATTTCCCCAAATTAGACCATCTGTCCTATAGAAGGAATAAATTATAAATGGACAGAGTATGTAACCTCATGAGGTGGTCCGGACACTTGTGGATAAAATGCTATTGCAACAATAGAAAGAAAAACAAGATTTAGAGAATCTAACTGTATAAGAAACACAAATATTCCAATTTGTATGTCGAACATTTCATTCAGTTAACAAATAAGATCTAATAAAATTCTAGAAATACATCAAGATCTGTCATATTTATTGCTATATGAAAATAGAAGCTTGTTCCTATTCTAAAGAAGATGAACATAAGTAAATGTATAACTCTGAGCTCAGAAAAATTAAGAAAACAATGAGCTTAAAAATCTGAGAAATATAATTAAGGTGGATCTAGCAAGAAACACCGCATAGTCTTTAACTAGAAATTATTTATCATCTTCTTGAACAAAACAGAGGACTCAAATGAAAAGGCATAATGAAAGACTGGAATTTACATATTTAACTAAAACGAAAATATTGTAAAGACGAGACGATATATATGTCACATATAGAGCCAAATAGAACAGAAGGCTTGGGACCGAAAATAAATATAAACATAATTTCATTATCATAGGACACCTATGCATATAAACATATATGCATATAAATATTTGAAACATTCATGGAAATTTCAAAGAAAAAAAGAGGGTCGAATATCTGTGAGAAACCCTTCACAGGCGTGAAGAAAACAAGTCCCGTATGAAACCCTTCAAAGTCATGAAGAAAAACATGTCGAGAAAGACTGTGATAAAAATAAAACGCATAACTATAACAGTGGAAAAACCCTTAGGGGTATAATTATAATATTTGCAAAGAACAAACAGTCAAAACCCTTGTTGAATGTAACAAGGCCAAAATGATAATTTTAGTAGCAGTTGTATTTTCAACCGAACCCACGAAGGGTGGATGACAAACTAAAACCCTCAATAACTCGAAAGAGTAATAACATTACTAAACCCTTAAAACTGAGCCTAAGATAGAGGAATTAAGTTAACCAAAGTGATGTATTGCACCTGTGAATGAGAGCGAAATACATCAGTGGAATAGGCTGCGGATGGTTTGTTGATGCAAGAGAGCAGAAGTGAAGGGGTTTACCTGTACAAGCATGAAATGGTGCAATTGGTACTAGAAACAAGAACACCAATAGAAAATGCAAAACTGTAGCAGACGATTAAAAGGAAACATAAATTCCTTACCTTAAATTCATGTGGGTGGCAAGCTCCTTGTGCCTGCATTATCACAGAACTTATAAGAATCTTGAAGTGAAGAAAATGTTGTTACAAATAAGCAAAATAAATCATGTGGATGAGATTGAGATCATACCTTTGATGGGGTCTGTGGAGTAAATCCTCTCGACCAAGAATCCGAGCGAAGGAAACGATAATGAACCAGGGTTCTACCAAAGCCCTCAGTTTGCAAACAAGTACCTAAACCATGAATACAACAGTCCTCAGTACTTTCTATTTCCATTGTTAAAGAAGCTTAAAAACTCAAAAACAAGGAAGAGTGGAGCGCAATGGACTTACTGGGTAAACACACAGGGGACGTTTCCCTATTCAGGTCGAGAAATTCGCTGGAGAAACAACAAGAAATTCACCGTAGTTGCAAAGTTCCAACAAACAAAACAAAAAAACAACAAGGGAGGGAGTTAGGGTTCTGGGGGTAGGGTAATACCCTAACCACCCCAGCAACCCTACTATCCATAGATTTCATTTGCATATCGCTGACGAAGAGGCTCACACCTGGAGGCTCAAGCGTACAAGTGTAAAGATCATTCATATGGCAGATCCGATGGGATATAACACATTAATCATTAAATCAATAATATGTTTCAGCGGATATAGTCACAATTTTGAGAATCCCGAATGTACCAAATCCATAATGAACATATAGTAACCTTTGACAACATATTTGGGGGGGAGGGTTGACAAAAAATGCAAATGATATGTATTATATGAATATTGGCAAGGTTTAATATTAGTGAATGACAGAGACAAAGGAAAACTTATCATTGTGCTTAAATTACTTTGCAAGTGCGTGACAACCCAAAACCTTTTAATTAAAAAATGATTAATGTATTGTCTTAAGATGATTAAGGACTTAATAGCCAATAGTATTATTTTTAATGATGTAAGGTAATAATGTGAATGGACATTACACAAATTTTATGTATAACAATGTTTACCTATGGTTGACCATGTTCAATTATGGTTGACATTTGTTGGCCTTGGTTGTCAATGAATTGGCGATGGTTGACCACGGTGAAAAAAATTTGACCATGCCTAGTTTGAGTATGGTAGACTTTAATTTAATATATTTGATTATGGTTGATTAAGGTGGAATGTGTTTGACAATTGTTGACTTTAGTTGGCTACTTTTAACTTCACTTGATGATGGTTGAAAATTTCTAACTATGTTAACCATATTTGGCTATGGTGGGCTTTAGTTGACTTAGGTTGACCATGTTTGAATTTGGTTGGACATGTTTAACTATGGTTAACCATGGTGGTTATGTTTGAATATGGATAACTATGGTTGACCATGTTTTGCTATGGTTGCCTTTAGTTAACCATCGTTGTCTTTAGTTGAATTTGATTTTACTATATTTAACCATGATTATTTATGGTTGAACATATTTGACCACAAATGATTATGGTTAACTTTGGTTGACCATGGTTTATTGTGGATGACTACGATTGACCATGTTTAAATAAGGTTGAGTTTGTTTGGCCATGGATCACTATGGTTGATTTTAGTTTACTATGATTGAGCACCACTGACATGTTTGACTATGGTTAACCATGGTTGACATAGGTTGAATATAATTCACTTTGATTGAGCATGGTTTGACATGGTTAACAATGATTATTATGTCTTACCATGGTTTATTATGGTAATATTTTAATGGGCTGAAATGCATTGCCAAAGAGTTCAAGGGACTCAACTAAAAAATGAGGATCAATTAGTCTCTCCCCTATTTGAGATAACTCAGTCCTCTAGGCTATGTGGCCTAACAACCAATTTTGATGGGAGTTAATGATAGGGAAAGAACTCGTATGCTTAAACAAAACCCTCACAACACTATCCTATGAACTGCTAGATAGGGAATCTATAATTAAGAAAATATGATTGGTCCATATTCACTAAGATACAATCTAAAACTAATCTATAAATAAACAAAGTAAGAGAGCCAAAAGAATAAGGACGTAATTCATTCAAACAAGGTTAGTCCAAATATCCAAAATAATAGCTTAGAGATCTAAATTAAGTGCACAAAGGAAAGAATTAATCTATTATGAAAATAAACTATGAAAGTTCAAAAGGAAAGGAAAGTATAACTAATGTAACATGTGAAGGATTTTGTTCTTGTACATAATAGTCTGTCAGCACACAAATTATTATCACATGGGAGCACAACTAATTTAACATGTGAAGGAACATGTGCCTATGTAGAATAGTCTCTTAACACACAATTTCTTATCACATGGGTCTGTTTGATTCATACTTTGAAATAGTCCTATGTGAAATCCAAGGAGTGATGTTAGTTTAAATTAAACAAAAATCTATTTTATACCGTATAGAAGAGATCAAAATCCATAGCATAATACAATAACATGAAAATTTCTTAAAAAAAGTGGTTAATCTAGGAAATAAAAAAAGAAGAAGAACTAATCTAAATTTTAGATGAAAAACATACTATTCCCAAAATAGTCCTAGAGATGGAGAGAATTTTCCCACAAAATATTGGCTAGGAAATTGGCATCTCAATATTAAGCATGAAGTAGAAGTACTTGTTACAATAGACTTAAGTTCTTTTGAATATAAAATTTCCCAACCCTTAATCCCTGGGACATAGCCCTTAAATATAACATTACAAATATAATATCCCACCCCAAGAATCTAAGGAAAACTAATCATGAAAAAAATTGTGTTCCCAAATTTGAATGGAACTGTCAGGAACAACGTCAAGTAGTTGAAGGAAGTCAAGTAGTCATGTTTCGCATGTTGTCCATGTGGCATCATTTTTCTCTTGGATCAAGTACATTGCTCTATCATGAATAAGACAATATGACGTGTCGATAATTTACATCTAATCACACCTAAACTAGTGAGTTCTTATCCTTGCTTCACAATCATGTTGAAGCACATCCATAAAAAAAAATCCTTCATCGATGGTATTTAATTGCTCTTTTATTTTATATCACTTCTTATTCGATGTATCCAACCATTCTTGATTTTCCTTTCCCATATTTGGATTCTTACCTAGCTCTCTTCTAGTCTACCACCCTCCTTTATTAGCCAAAATAATAATTTATTGTGAGGATCCAAAGAAAAAAAATATGTTATTATAGGTTTCAGAGTTAGGATGAATACATGAGAGGGAAATACACAGATAAGAATGCAAGAGTAAATTCAATAATTTTAACTCAGTGTTGTATTTGTGTGGCTTAGTAACTTCTTCCCCCTCCTTTAGGGTTAGACTAAAGGATTACTCAATATAACCAAAATATTTGGTAGAGTTCCTTATTCCCTAATGTAAGCCCTTCCTCCTAATACAAAACACAAAAACCTAACCTCATGGTTCTCTCTTCAAATCTAGGGGTTGGTTTCTGAAATTGGAACACTAGGTCCCTCATACCCTTCCTTTGTGGATATGAAGGTGGAGCTTATAGTCTAAGGTGAGGTGATAATATCCCATAACTTGTTTACAAACCTATCGTAGCTGCTACAATGCCCTCCTCAATTCCTCCTAGCCAATTCTGGTTGGAAGGAATTGAGGGGCCCACGATTCTAAAATAAAAAAAAATAGATTGTTCTTTTGTCTACTCTTGTTAGTCCTAAGCAGACCTCATTTCCTTGACTTATTGATGACCAATTGGTTTGAGGCACGAAACACCAAGAGTTTCTTAGTGAATTCACCTTAAGAGGTAACTCAAATAAATCAATCTTTTTCTTTATGATACATTTCAAAATTTAAAATGATAATTTTCATTGAGATATTCCTTCAACTCCTTTTTTAGTGGCACAAAATCAATATGTATAATGGTAAACATGTTTTTTTTAAAGTATTTTAAGCAACTGTAATGTTGGGCTAACCCTCAACCCAGTGTGTAATGATCCATCCCACCCCTTTTCTCTTCCTAAGCCGTGGGAGGTGTTATTATTTAATTAGCCCAACCTCCATGGTATCACTATGAAGATGGGGTTACAAAATCCTCCTTCTCCAAAGCTCGTGGAATTAACTTTGGACAACACCATCAAATTTAGGTTGTTAAGAGCTTTATGATGATAATAAAATTTTCCTCAATTTGAATCCTAGATCGAAGTATATGCTCATTTGAAGTTTAACCCAATAAAATATTGCGACATCAATGAGACACCGCCATGTCACACACCCAAGTGTGTACCCCATGTGGCCCTGCCACATCATCATGAGAAATTACATCTCATCCGTAGAACCTATGCGACACCCACATGGACTTAAGGTTGTGGGTCTCGTAAGGCCCAACCCCAATTGTGCAATTAATGAAATCACATTATATTCGGTCTTGGGAAAATCCAAGTTCAACAGATCTTGCACTTTGGCATGATTCCTAGACCCCCAGATCCATTCTACGCATTTAGAAGTATCCAACACTGACCCACATTCGAGCTTTCACAAATTCACACCCTACCTTCACCCCCCCCCCTAGTGTCCCGAATTTCGGATACATCCTCTTCCACTTACATCAATCTGACCTTGTGCTGATAAATTGTCCTGTGGAGACCACCGTAGATACATCCACAAAGTAGAAAATATGTCCTCATGCAAATATTCCATCACACTGGGCCCTGCCCTAGATACACTACACTTCAAAATCTAGTTCCATTCGAATTTGGTTGATCTGAATTTGAATGTTAGTTTTGTTGTGCTAATTTCATCTTCATATTTATAATTAAATTGTTGATCACTTGCTTTATGTGCATAGATTTCCTTGGTGTTTCTGAGTGTTAAAACAGGTAAATGAGTTGAGTTTCATGTTAAATTCATGAGCATAAAAACATTAAAAATAAATACTAAACACCAACAATAATATGTACAAAAAACCATCACAATAATCCATTAACACATTGTTTTGATAAGGGATTTCACCCCTCCTGGGGTACATCTCCTTGGTCCAACTTCCATGGCTTAGGCCTCTGTATTAGCTAAAATGTGAAAAAAATGTTGTTTACATTCACCTATTGCTCCTAAAACCTGCTTCAATGTGTCCAGAATGTCCAAATCAATTAGAGATGACTCTTCTTTCTCTCAATTTGGTCAAATTTTGCAAAAGATATGGCCAAAATAGTTTGGCCTAGGAAATCTCCACTAAAACTGGAGATGACTCTAGTTAAGGCCACCAAATTTGGGGTAGCGCCAAAATTGGGGGTTCCACCGAATTTTCTACCATCTTAAACTCCAGTTTAATTAATTTGATAAGCGAGATTAAGGAGATAAGTGTGAGTTTAGTGCCATAAGCGCGTTTTATAAAAATGCACATTAACATAAAGGTTAACGCTTAATTAACTCAGGTTATGGTAATTAAACCCACATTAACATAAATTCCGCTTAACTGTATTCCACTCTGCCATAGGTTATGAAGTATGGTCATGTGGGGAGGGGGCTGGCCCCCTCCATTCGCCCATTGGTCTAACCGTTTAAATTTAAATATATATTGTGGCCTATACATATCAAGGACCGAAGCTGTGGTATGACAGTAAGTTTGGCGCATCGTGTGGGGGAGGTCGTGGGGTCGAGAACCGACCTCCACCCAACGTTGTGTATAAATTTTTTCCACCCGCTATATAATAACATTAAACCTTTGGATGTATATAACATTCAGACTTTGGATAGTGAAATGTGCCCCTAAATTATATGCACACCCAACCTTTGATAATACAAAACATTTCAGACCTTGTAATATAAATATTTTGACCATATAATAAAATGAAATTCGGACCATAGTTGCAATTCAAATTTCGACCATGCCTTGGTCCACCAGAGGGGGCACGTGGAAGTCCTTGGCTGCACCACGTGTCAGCCTCTAGTTGGACTATCCTCACCATATAAAAAAAATTCAAATTTGACCTTAGGAGCACATATAAAAAAAATTCACCTTCATAACTCTCTGGCGAATCCTGCAGTGACACTTGTCATAGTGTCATTGGGAAAAAATGACATAATATTCCTATAATATCCCTGTTCTACTGACTGGGCTGCCATGTCACCATTCTGTCCCGTTCTGCAAATTTTTTAGTTGTTTAGGAAAACAAACAACAGACTATATCTTCTTCATCTGAACTCCATTTTTGACGAAACGAATTGCGCCAGATTCCTGGTGGCGAGCTCTTCACTGTCGTTTAGTTTCCAATCATCAAATAAAATCATAAAATACAAGGTGTGCTTGAAACGTAAAAAAAAATCGAGCCTTGGAAAATAATTCACTTTATAAAGTGATTTCATTAAATTGTTTTTCAAATGGAAGTAAAGTGAATCTCTTTGTAATTGAAGTGATAAAGTGTGAGAGAATTGAAGGGATTTTTATTGGAGTGATAAGTCGAAAGTTGAGAATATTGAAATGATTTTTTTGGAGTGAAAAGGTAAACCGTTTTTTTGTAAATTTGGAGTGATAAGCAAAAGCTAGTTGTTGAAGTAACATTTTTACCTCTAGGTGGTCCAGTCAGTTTTGAAGACAAATTTCCTCTACATAGTTTTCAAACTTTGTGCTTGAGAAGTTTCAATGAAGTTGTTATAAAGATGAAAGGTTGATGACCTCAATACTTAATAAAGACATTATTTGTGGTGTTGAAGTGTCATAGATCCATTCGAAATTGAATAAGGGGATCTTAGGTACACGAACAATGTGTTGATGATGGTGCATGCTTCATGATGTTTCTTATGATTAGTGAACACTTGCACATAAATTTAAGAACTTGTAATCTGAGTTGGATTGTAAGGGTGCACTCTTGGTTGAAACCGACACCCAAGTTTTGAATTGATAAGAAGTCAAGAGCGTCAATTCTCTTCAACTAAGTCAAATTAAGACAAGTGAATTCATTAAAATAATTGTAAGTTTTTGGGTTCATTTTCAACAGTGTTCGACACCCTTATTTTTCCAATCAATTCAGTACAAAGTTCATGACATCAAGTGAGCCAAAGTTCATGACATCAAGCGAGCCAACATGAAGTTCATTGAAGCAAAAATCAAAGCAAGTGAGTGAGTTCAACTCTAATGCAAGTAAATGTAGTATTCAAACAACAATCAAGAAAAACAAGCGAGCGTGAGTTCCAGTGAGTGTGAAACAAGCAAAATAAGTTTCACTATGCAAGAGATCAAGCAAATTTCAAAGCAAGCGAGCGTGTCATTCAAATCAAGCGAGCGAATTCAACAAGTTCAAATCCAGTGAGAAAGTTCAAGACAAGTGAGCCTGAATTCAAGCAAGCGAGTTCACATGGCACAACACATCCAGCTATTACAAGTTCTTCACAATTTTATCATATCAAGTGCTAAAGACATGGTGCAAATCAGCAAAGGAACTCTTGCTGATATTTCACAACATCTACAACAGACAAATGAAATGATTGAGTTCCTTCAACTGGAGTCGCAACTACAAAGAAATGAGTTTCAAGAGAAGAGTGATGCTTCCGAGTCTTTGAACCATACAGATAAAGATGATAAGCCATTCATCCAAAAAGCTTCAAGTGTCGAAGTTGTTCAAGTTCAACTTTCTTCCAAACCAATCATCAAGCCATGGGAAGAAAACCAAAGTAACAGAAATCAATGAGGATTAGGATATTTCAAAGATGATGAAAAATTACATATCCCAAATTATTCAAAGCCCATCAAGTTCGTCAGTGCAGAATTTCTTGAAAAAATCACATCAACAATTTTTGTGAAAGTTGCAGACAAAATGATATGCACGCAAACCAAAGTTGTAGTCAAACCAAAATGCTCACATTTTCAATGAACAGGTCATATGGAAGATCCTTTTTTTGATCTCCATCCTTGTCGCCATTGTGGCGAGCATAATAATTCATCAGAACAATGCTGCAACCAAAACCAATCGACCAGATTGAAGATCAATTATGAATGGATTGATCCTTGGGAATGGTCGTCAACAGTCAAAAGACTGTATAAGTTATACAACTAAATTACATCACACTTGTTGAAACCGACAATAAAAAGAAGATGGTACTCTCATGAAGTTGAAATGGGGAGCACATCAGTGCAACACTACTACACCTGAAGGGGGGAGTTCAGAAATAATTTCCAGATGATTGTCTCTCCTTTAGCTGACAAATGGGGGAATATGAAAATGAAATTGAAGGTGGTTGTCAAACTAAAAGTTTCTACAACATCATAAAAAGTAGCCAGTGGGCATCTTCATCAGTTAGTGGGCAGTTTCATTATCAACAAATTCTCCAGTGGGCGTCTTCAAAATTTTGTCTGTGGACAAGCAAATTCACTAGTGGGCGTTCTCAAATTTTGTCAGTGGAAAAAGGATGTTGATTGCAAACAAAGGACAGATGGATCATGTTAGGTTCCCGTGATTTGGCAGATTGGTATACCAAATGATAGGGTAACATGGAACCAATATTTAGAGTCCTAGGACCTAGCCTTGCTGGACTCGGAGAGGGATCTCTCTACTAGATGCAAAGGATGTGTTCTTGTTTGCTTTAGATGGTTGATTTTAGGCTAGTTGTTAAGTGTAGGGTTTGTTGATTGTTTTGGTTGGGTAAGATGGTCAAGTGGAATAGGTGGAGTAAGAGGTCTTTGAATCATTGGGCTATGGAGTCAATGAAAGTCATGAGTGTCTTAATGATGAATCAAAGTGCGTTGCAGGGCCAATCTAGTAAGGTTAATAGATCCTTAAGGTAATGTGTGAGGTGGGGTGAACATCAAGTTTGGGAAAAACAAGGCAGGGAAAAGGGCAGTGAAGTACCCTTTGTCATTTACCTATGAACAAGAAGGTCTTAAATATGATAAGCAAAAGATACTACTAGGGAAAACCATTCACTCAATGATAATACTTTAAACAAATAAATATCCAAGATAAACATTCCAGTGAAACATAGAAAGCATAAGAGCTTCTAGCTTTAGTAAATTCATCTTCAGAATTTGGGAAAACATATAAGATAGCACAATAAATTTAATCAAGAAAAGAGGGAACTCCTAAACATTGTTGATCAAGCTATAAAGAACTCTAAGGCAAGCTGATAGGCATGGACAAAAGGCAAGATCAGAACAAGACCTCTTTGACTTAACCTAGCAAGCAATACTTCAAAGAAAGGTTGCAAGACAGAGTTTAGACAGTCTCAAATAAGCAGGGATTACCATGAATCATATTTTTTAACCAGCATATTAATCCATAATTGAAACAAACATGCGTGAAGAGGCTTGAGGAGAAATTAAGAATTCCTCAAACACACCCAGCAGAGGAAAACATCAAGGCCATAGCAAATAGGAGGACTAAGGTGCTTCAAAGAGAATTTCTCAACCTATACTTTTTTGTTCTATAGCAACTAAGAAGAGTGAAACATAATGATAACAAGAAAACATAAAAAAATTAAGAAGACATCACCATTAACCAAGCTTAGGAATCCTGCAAACAAGTTTCTCCATCATCAATCCAAGCAAGCCATTCATCAACTTCACAAAACCAATTTCTTCGCCAAGCTCATAAAAACCATCTATTGCTCTCCAAGTTCATCAAAAGCCAACATTCACAATGAAGCCCTCATGCTCTATTTATCTTAGCAAGAGAGGGCAAAAACAATAAATAAGGTAGGAAAATGTCAAATTCACACATAAATGTCATTTATGGCCAAAAGACCATGCAAGGCCCAAGGCACACAATATCCTAATAAATAAATGCCATAATAACTTCTTGCACCTAATTCTAGAGTGTTTTACCTCAAAAAACTCAAAAATATCATTTTTCAATAAATGAATGTGTTTTTTTGACTTTTGGTCCAAAACACACTACACAACCCATTTGCGCATCGCCACTTCTAGCAGAAAATAGGGTCTTTTCTAACCAAGTTTTGGACCCCTTCCTGATGTCGGACTTGGCTCCGCGATGGCTCGTTGGAAAGCCCGATGAGTATAATTTCCAGAAATGCTTGTTTTTTCCTAATCAAGATTCTGTAGCCTAGTCAAAAAGTAAAAAATATCTAGACTGTCATTTGCGCAGCACCAAGTCCAGAACAGTGGCAAAAAGGTGAAAAAATGAGGTTTTTTGACCTTTTGAGGGGTCAAACCTGCTCCAAATCATCTGAAATTTGGTGAGCATGATGTGCAGGTTGAGAGAAATCCAAAAATTTCAAGTTTCTCTCTTGGGGATTCTCCATGTGTTTGCGTAGCGCCAATGGCACTGCGCAAATGAGGCTCAAAAATCTCAAAAAACAAAATTTTCTCCAAATCCTCTCAAATTTGGTGGAGACCTTCCTTAAGTGGTCTTAGAAAACTGCTGAGAAGCGTCAACCAAAAATCCAAGGCTGTGATGATATTTTGCCTCCTTTAGGGTTTGGGCCTCATGGAGGGCTTCCTTCAATTTGGCACAAACAAGCTTGTGCTTCTTTGCATAATATTTTGTCATCTTCCTTTATAGGTCCAAACCATCATTTTCCTTCTTCAGATTGGCCTCTAGGTGCATGTTTTCCCTCTCAAGCCATGACTCCTGATCATGTTCAATTTCCATAGCAAGGAGTTTAGTGAGGGAAAGTTTCTCTGCTAGGGATGATTCCTCTTCTTTCTGTTTTTCCAATGCTTTCCTTAGTCCCATGGTTTTTGGCCTCTTCCTAGGTTGTTCCTCTTCACCTTCACTTTATTCATATGGGCCCATGTATTCTTCTAGTTTGACTTGTGCTCTTTGGGCTTCTTTCTAAGCTTTGAGTGCTCTAGCCTCATAGATGGCTTGCTGGGCACCCATTTTCTTGTTTTGCATTTGATAGAAGTGAATGGCATCCTTTGCACTCTCCAACTCAGCTTCTAGGTCTTCTATTTGTGCATTCTTGTTTTGGAGGAGGGAGGTTAAAATTCTTGTTTCATTTTCTTCATCACTGTCTATATGGATAAGCTCAAACTCCCTTTCTAATTCATGATCCTCTTCTTTTTCCTTCACCTGTTGCTTACCTTTGTCAATTTGTAGAGTTGAGGTAGATCGCATGGCCCCTTGCCCTTTAGAGGCAGCAAACACATGCTTTGGCCCTATTTTGTAGGTATATGTAAGAGGAGTGATGATGGTTTTGGTAGTGTCCTTATCTTGGATGTGACCCTTGGTGTTGTCATCAGCTCCTTCTCTTTCACTATGATCCTTATCAAATATCTCATGATCTGTTTGATCACTGCCTCCTTGATCTTCAACACCATCATCATAATTACCCTCGTTGCTATCTTCAATTCTGTTACCTTGGTCTTGGATTTGATCATTAGCTTCTGCATTTGCTTCACTTTGGCCTTGTTCATCACTAGGGTCCTTTTCCTCATCATATCCTATACTGCTGTCACTTTTATTGTCACTAAGAGGCTAATTAGTGTCATGAATGTCATGACAGTTGTCATGACTGTCATGACTTTCTCCTTTGCTGTCTTTCTCCTCACTGACTGTCCTATCAGTGGCATTTCCATGGTCACTGTCCCCTTCATCAAAATTTGTTTCTACCTCATCATATTCTTCCATATGGTCATTGTCATACTCATGACTTTGCTCACTATTTTCATGATCAAGCAGATTGCCTCTTTGACTGTCCATTTCCTCATTTTTACCATTTCCATGTGCACTGTCTTCTTCTTCATTTTTACTCTCTTTATCTGTTTCTATGGACTCTGCCTTCTGTTCACTATTTTCTGGTTCATTTCCTTCCTCTTCATTATCTGTTTCCATGGAGTCTTCCCCACTGATTTATTCATCTCCACTGTCATCCTCTTGTTCTTCATTGCCACTTCCTGCTTCACCTGATGCACCAAGAGAAGGAGAGGAAGGGAGGTTTTCCTGCGGTGAGGGTACTTGTGCAGATGAGGAAGGCAGATTTGATTGGTGAGGAGGCTGTGGGTTTGTAAAGGCTTCATGGTTTATGAAAACATCTCAAGGTATACCATGCTGCTCTAACTAATGTAAGACCACCATCTTGATCATGGAATGGTGGAATAAGCTATGCATTTGTTGTGTGGAATTCCTCCTCTGGACAACAGAAGACATTTTCTCCATGCTCCTATAGAGATAGTAAGGAAAATTGCTGTAAACGTCGGTTATGCGAACGCAACAGAATAAACACGTAACCATAAATACAGAGATGCAGCGGAAATAACATTTCATTTCATTAATATCAAAGAACTGAAATTTGCTTACAGACAATGGAAATAAAACTAGCTAGGGTACTGGTAGCTATCTCTGAGAAGAGATGTGGTGGCTACAGACCTCTGAACTGCTTTATAATGAGGCGCGAGGGCCTATTTATTATTGAGAAACAATGGAGAACCCTAAACATCCCGAAAACCTAACCCTAGGAGATGAAGCGCCAAAACTATGGGCCCCGTTTGGGTAAATTGGTGTTTCAACTTCCCAGGGACGTAACTTTGGCATACTATCTCCGTTTGGCGCATATGATACATCATTAGAAAGCTCTATCCGAGGACTACAGCTGACAGGCCTCTGAACTGCGTTACAATGAGGTTCGAGGGCCTATTTATTATTGAGAAACAATGGAGAACCCTAAACATCCCAAAACCTAACCCTAGGAGATGAAGCGCCAAAACTATGGGCCCCGTTTGGGTAAATTGGTGTTTCAACTTCCCAGGGACGTAACTTTGGCATACTATCTCCGTTTGACGCATATGATACATCATTAGAAAGCTCTATCCGAGGACTACAGCTGCCGGGACGAATTTTATCAAAAAATTCGCTGGCGCTTTCATACCCAAAAAACGTCGTTTAGGGCCTCAAAACGGCTCCGGAAGTTCAGGACCCGAAAACTGCTAAAAATAGTAAGTTATGCCAAAACGGAAAAACTGAAAGAGACAATGGTGGGGGCCCAAGTGGAATAGGCGGGTGGCCACCAATATCCACCTGGATCATTCCTCCCCCCTTAGGAAGCAATGGTCCCTATTGCGTTAAGTTCCTCCATGAGATGAGGAAATTTCTGCTGAACTTGGTCCCTGGTGAACCACTTTCCCATTGGCACAATGTTCCCACAGAACCACTTTCCTTGGTGCAAGAGTTGGCCACTTTGACAACCCGATGGCGCTGGATCCTCTCTGGCGAGTGTTCTTAATTTTGCAGTGTCCATGATATGAATCTGTGGCCCTGCTCCATGCGCCTAGGTTTAACTCCTCGTTGTGAGTTGTTCTCGCAATGTCCGAAGTGTCTGGAAGAGGTGGGAAGCAAGGACGAAGGCGATCCACATTGAAGACTGGGTGTATCAAGGAATGGTTGAATACTAAGCTCGAAAGAATTGTTCCCTAAAGCCTTGGTGATGGTGTACGGCCCGCATCGAGCGGCGGTTTGCGGTGAGGTCCGAAGTGAGGCGCTTCCTTCGCAAATGCGCCCATACTTTATCGCCCACCCGAGGCTGTGGCACCCGTGTCGATCATGGCGCGCTTGTACTTCGCAGGAATAGTTCGTCCAAGAGACGAGAACCCGTTGAAGTGACAAAAGGAATGCGCTCAATAAAGCCACTTGCTTTTTCAACTTCAGACTGGACATGAGCTGAATCGGCCTGAGCAGCTACAAATGGTATGGCTACGTCAATGGGACATAGTGGCTGGAATCCCAAGCCCACCTGAAAGGGGCTATGGCCGATTGAACTGTGGAGAGCCCGATTATAACTATGTTGTACATAAGGGCGGCTCTCGTCCCATGTGCGTGGATGCTTTGAATTGTACATGCGCAGAATGTGTACAATCATTCTGTTGACGACCTCTGTCTGGCCATCTGTTTGGGGATGGAAAGCTGTGGACTTGGTGAGCTTTGTGTTCATCATTGACCAGAGGCTGGACCAAAATGTGCTGAGGAACCTGCTATCTCGATCTGATATGATAGACTGTGGGATCCCAAAGTGAACCCACACTCGTTCAAAGAAGAGTTTAGCAGTGGCTTCTACTGTGATATTATTCTTATAGGGCGCCATAATGGCCATCTTTGAGAATCTGTCAATGACCACGAAAACACAGTCATTTCCATTCTTAGTAGAAGGCAGGCCCGACATGTAATCCATGGAGATGGATTCCCAAGGTCGACTAGAGGTAGGTAGTGGAGTATATAGGCCTTGCTTCTTGATGGTCGGTTTGGAAATGGCACAAGCAGTGCAGGATCTGATGTGCTTCTTGACATCCTTTCGGTGGTTCACACAGAAATACTTCGTAGTATTGCCACTGCTTTTCGACTCGAAATGCCTGGAAGAACCTGACCGTAGTGTGCTCTCCACACATTCTGGCACGCTTGCTTGAAGGAACACAAAGGTGTCCCAGGTGACATAAAAGTGCATCTTGGAGGTGAAAATTTGGAACTTGCGTGCCCCCCAAGAGTGCCTTGTAAGTGTGGCCGAATTCTAGGTCACTCTCATAGAGAAGTGGCCAATCAGAAGTCTCGTGCCCACAAGAGTTGAGCACGGTGGTGAGCGCCACGATCGGTGGTCGGCTGAGGCAGTCTGTAACATTATTGGTGCTACCCTTCTTGTACTTGATGTTCAAATGAAACTGTTGCAGATATGTGGACCACTTCTGATGGCGATCATTCTGCAACTTCCCTTGTGTCTGTATGAACTGCAGGGGCCGGTGGTCTGTGTGGATGATTGTTTCCTTCCCCAAAATGTAATGCTTCCATTTTCGACAGGCTTGCACAATGGAATACATTTCTTTGTCATATG